>SNQJ01S0025004.1:226212-272657 GCA_010110895.2 Picea sitchensis
CGCAAATACACCCGTAACAAAGTAGGACTTCGAATAGAGTATATATTACTTAACGGTAGTACTACAAGCTGCGAATCAAGTTGCACAACCAAACGACGAATTCCAAGCGAGATAGCATCAACCAATAATTCAATAACAACACTATACTCTGCAATATTGTTGGTCGCACGACCAAGGCACACACCTCATAAAGATACAAGTTCGTTTGTTGGGACATAGATTGCCCACGCAATGGAAGCAAGGTTCCGAGTACTACGGCTAGCACCATCAGTGAAGCCAATATAGGGTAGTGAAGACTCCGACATCTGGAAATCAAACATAATGTCACATAAGGGCAGAGACCAGATAACGACAAAAGAAAGCTATAGTAACACACACAAAGTATGATACATTAAAATACAAGTACTTGTGCACAAATGATTTATGCATTGTACTTCTTCAAGTACAACCCATTCCTGGGTTCACTCAAAGGGATACCATCGTAATCGGCCAACTCATATGCTCCCTTTTCCAAAACTCGGTGAACAATTTAAGGACCTCGCCACATAGGTTTGAATTTCCCAGCTCCTAACAAATCTAGATCATGTTCATAGAGAAGAACAAGATCACCTTCAGATAAAACGCGAGGCTTAACATGCTTGTCATATTGGGCCTTGACACGCTTTTTTTGGGCTTCTATTACTAGGGTGGCATCATGTCGAGTTTCGTCTAATCGCATAAGATACAACAAATGTTCTTCTTCAACAGAAGTGTTGGGTAGGATTTCAATAGCTAGCTTCAGAGAGGGTATCTCACATTCTATAGGAAGAATGGATTCCACACCATAGACTAACCAAAAAGGAGTAAACCCAGTAGCAGACTTGACAGATGTCCAGTATGCCCACAATGCCGAAAAAAACATTGTGTGCCAACTTGCTTTATGAATCCCTATCATCCGTCGAAGCATAGTTATAAGAACTTTGTTAATCGCTTCGACTTGACCATTAGCTTGTGGATAATAGGGCGTTGAGTTATCATGGTGAAGACCCAACTTCTTCGTAAGTTCAGACATCATAAAATTCCTAAAGTGGCTACCGTGATTAGTGACGATAGCTTGGGGAACACCAAAACGAGCTATGACATGATTGAAAAGAAATAAGGCTGCGGTCTTTCCAGTGTTGTCGAATGTCGGCATCGCCTCAGCCCATTTCGTAAAGTAATCAACGGCTACAATGATGTAACCATGCCCCCCGGCCGAGTGAGGGTGACATGTCATGAAATCGATGCCCCATTTCGCAAAAGGACCAACTGAAACCACAGGATGAAGAGGAGTAGGATGTGACTGAATTTTCTGATTGTAGGTCTGGTAGGCATGGCATTTCTGAATGGCAGTAATGCAGTCGTTAAACAAAGAAGGCCAACAATATCATGCACATAAGATCTTCTGGGCAGTAGCATACCCACACATATGACCACCACATGCTCCTGAATGGAAGTCATTTAGATCTTTCTTGGCTTCGTCAAACATTAGACAATGTAAAAAAACAGAGTCAATTCCCTGACGGTAAAGAGTATCCCCGAGGATAATGTATTGAAGAGCTTGATAACGTATGCGACGTCGTTCAGTACTAGAAAAATCAGGCCGAAAAGTATGGGTTTGGAGATATATAATGATATCCCCATACCAAATATCATCAGTGCTAATAAGGAAAAGAGATTCATCGGGTAATGAATCTACTGCTACATTTTCCGTTGCAGAGTGAGGAAAATTGCATATCAACTCAGCGAAAGCTAAGGATTTCTTGGACTTGGTGCGGTCGAATTCCAAGTCAAACTCCTAGAGTATCACAATCCATTTGGATTATTTTCCCCCTAGAAATTGACGTGTCAAAATATGTTGCATAGGGTTGCAATGAGAAATCACCGTAGTCTTACGTGAGAGGATATAGTGCTGGAAGCATTGGACGGCTTGAACGGCAGCCAAGGCCAGTTTTTCAACATGTTGATACTTGATTTCAGTTGGTGTGAGACTCCGACTCAAGTAATAAATAACATGTTCGTCATGCACATCATGCTCTTGGACGAGAACCATGCCAATAATGTACTCCGAGGAAACAAGATAAAGGAAATAATCATGACTGTAATCTGGAGGAAAGAGAAGCAGAGCGCATGTTAGGGACAACTTCAAAGCTTCAAAAGAATTGTTGGCAATGGTATCCCAGACGAACTCTGAATCTTTCTTTAGTATCCGCATAAAACCACAAGTGATCTCGGCGTAATTAGGGATAAAACGACGAAGAAATTTTGCTTTCCCCTGCAAAATTTGCAACTGGCGTAGTGTAGAAGGAGGAGGGAGATTAAGGATTGCCTCAACCTTAATAGGATCCACCCGGATCCCTTGACGCAAAACGATAAAACCTAGAAGATGACCAGATTCTACACAAAAAACACCCTTATGAGGATTTAAACGTATACGATAGAATCGACATCGAATGAAAATGGCTCAGAGGTGGGTAGGGTGATTGACTCTGCACATAGAATGAGTTGGTAAATCGTCCAAATAGGGTTGAAGGATATGCTTTATATCATGAAAAGCATAAGACATAACGTGTTGAAAAGTTGCACCTGCATTCTTAAGTCCGAAAGGGAGTTTTCGATAGGCAAAAGTACCCCAAGGACAAATAAAAGCAGTCTTATGTTGATCCTCGAGAGCAATGTTAATTTGATTATAGCCGGAGAAACCATCCATGAGAGAGAAGATTTCACTTCCAGCGCAGTCATCAATGATCTGATCGATGAAGGGGGTAGGAAAGTTGTCCTTGGGACAAGCTTTGTTAATATCCCTATAATCAACACATACATGAATACTGTCGCCTTTCTTGTCAATTGGGACAGGATTGGAAACCCATTCTGTAAGAGCCACCGGATAAATAAAGCCGGCTTTCAAAAGTTTTTCAACTTCGAGCTTGATAGCAGCTGCTTTACGTGGGTGAACTGGATGAAGGTGTTTCCGGACGGGTTTAGCACCGGGGTATGTCTTTATCTCATGTACAACAATTGCAGGGTCGATACTTGGCATTTCTTCGTAGCTCCAAGCGAAGATGTCACAAAATTCTTTGAAAAGAGACGTATAGGCGACGATTTCGTCGGAAGAACACGAAGCTCCAATATGGACATTTTCAACAATCCCAGGTTTTATGGATATGTCAATGGGAATCGTGGGAGAAATATTACTTAAGTTCCCTTCAGCAAACACATCGTGTGTAGTCGCGGGAACCATCGAGATGACAACAACGATCGATGGAGTCGAAATCCGTTGCTAGTTCTCAAGAGTGCGTTGTTCCAAAAAGAGTATGGAACAATGATGCCCATCGTCCCAAGGGGTGTCCTCCATGATAGACATGATCATCTCGTCAGTGGGAAAAATAACACGAAAATGATCGGGAGACAACTCATCAAGGGAGGGTATAGAAGGTGTTGCCGATTGAATGGCCTGATAGGTGGTTTCAACCGGACTTAACGACATTGTGTTGCCAAAATGGAAATGATCTCCAAGGTCAGGGACTATCCAAGGGTCGGAAGACACAGGAAGTTCGTGAGGCACGGTGGAAATCATGTTGATAGAAGCAACTAACGGGCGTGGAATATCAGGCGGTGGAATGGGAAAAGTACCCATTAATGAGGAGTCCTTTAAAAGGCCTACACCGACGTTCTCATAACCCGTCGGGGTTTTAGCAATAAACGACACATTGCCAGTACGGGTATCAGAATTGAAGAAGGCAAGTTGGTCAAAGGTAACAACCTTTCCTTGATGAGGTAAACGTACTACCCAGAAAAGTGTGGACACGACTGCACGCATGGAATCGATCCAGCTGCGTCCAAGAAGAAGATTATAATCAAGGGGAGCATCGAAGACTTCCACTTCAAATTGGACCAGTTTACCTTCTAACGTGATAGGCAACGAAGGGAGAACACCGTAAGGCTTAAAACCAGAGCCATTGAAGGCTTTAAGAGTGTTCTGGGATTCATTCAAAGGAGGAGATCCAATGGATTTCCAACAAGAAAGAGACATAACACAAGTCAAGGCACCCTCATCGATAACAGTTTGGCAAATGTTCTTGTCAGAGACAACAACTTGTATTTGAAATGCGAGTTGAGGGGGTAACCTTGGAATGTGATCATCTAAGTCAAAGACTATTAAATTCGTATCCATTGGGTCAATTCCACCGATAACTTTCAACAGTGCCTTCTATTGTGCGACACAAGTTTGAAGGACTTCAAGGGCTGACATCATGGAAGGTGCTTGGGCCAGATCTTCGACAATACTGTAGTTTTGGGCCGCACAAGCATGAGGATTGAAAGCTGATTTCCGAACGACACCCTTAGGGGGGGTCGCAGAACTGTGTCGAGGCTCGGTCGTTCGAGATGAAGAGGACCATTGGTAGGTGGAGTCACTGGAGAGGGTTGTAGCAAAGAAGGAGGTAAATCGTCAACCTTCTCCTTAGATGGAGAATAATCTTTGGCTTGAGTCGTGAGTGCAACGTTGTTCTGCTTAGAATCACCAGTACACATCAAAACATATAACGTAGTAGAAGATGATGGTTGGTCATAATGACCAACTGAGCCTGTTGTTGAGACGGGAAGGGTTGGGACAAGACAGCTGGTGCAGGGGGTTTTGGGGTTCCCTGAAGGAATTTAGTGACCTCGACATGTCGTGGACAATCCTTCATGTAGTGATCATCACCACAGATAAGGAAAGGGTATCGATGTTTGCGCTTATCCCAGTCATCAACAGGGTTAGTTTTAGGTTGCTCTGCTTGAGGATTATTTTTTCCCTCCTTATTCTTGCCTCTCCCCTTTTTAGATTTGTTTTTACCAGCTGGGGTAGATTGGACAACATTTACCTCAGAAGTTTTTTCGGTGAGAGTGGCAGGAGACGAAGAATTTTGAACATTAGAAGAAGCAGACTTAGGGTTTTTCTTGAAACAAAATGTGATTGGTCTTGGGCCGTAACAATCACACTGTCAGCTGCATGCGAGGCAGCTGGAGTAGTTGAAGTGATGGAAGCATTAAGACGAGGTAAATCAGGTAGTAAATCATAAAGAGTTCCCATTTGTGAATAAACGAGATCAAGATATTGAGCACGACTTATAGTCTGCTCTTCCATGACTACGCCACCCATGGAAATCTCCTTACCGATTTCATTCACAAATGATTTTGTAAACCATTCTGTCAGTAACTGATCAGGGAGCTCAAGTTTAATGAGACGTCGTCTCCTTCGCCACTCATGGATGTGATCAGATATATGAGTGCCTTTGTTCTGTTTGAAGGAAGTCAAAATCTCAGTCCATGTATCATAACAGATCGGTAACTGGTAATGCGTAAGGAAAGCCATAGCTAGGGTGTTGAAATCAGAAAAGAAACCTCGTGGCAATTCAATATACCACTTCACAGCAGAACATGTAAGGGTTCATTGAAAAAGACGTAAACGAATAGAGTCATCCATCAATGAGTTGGATGAGCACCAGAGGTGAAAAGTCATAACGTGATTGTTTGGGTCCTCTCCCACTTTGCCATCAAATTTAGGAATGTCCGAGGGAAGCTTGGCTGGAATAACAGGCCATTGGGGAGAGTGACGAATAGGATCATTTAAAATCCTAGACAAATCCGGAAAATCCAAAGTAGCAAGAAAAGGTAACTTTCGATTCACCTACGGGTACTGGTGACTTTGGGGTGGAAGCTCTGTCGGCAAACTAGTAGGACCATAAGCAATCTGCGTATAATGGGAAGACCCAGGCAGATTCGATGGTGGTTGGAGAGGATAGTAGCTCGAGGGATTGTAACCTTGAGCGGGGACATGAGTTTGAGCATTCGTACCCCAAATAGGATTGGGTATACCTGGATATGGTTGGCCTATAGTAGGGACAGGAAACTGTTGGCCCCCAGTCGTTTGAGAATTTTGTATCATCTGATTCCAATACTAGGCCAAAGAGGGAGGTATATTTTGTCCAAAAGGTGGGGTTGGTCCCCCTATCGTAGGCGGAGTTCCAACCGGAAGTTGTGTCCCAATAGAAGGTTGTCGAGTAATTGGAATGTGTCCAGTAAGAGGAATTTGAATCGTACCACCTTTTCCACCAACGAGAATCTGCAAGTTTGGTGTAATGGACAGGATAGTGCCACTAGGATTAGGATTGCTAGAAGGAAAGTGAGGGAGTGTCAAAATAAAACTGGGAATAGGGTGCCCAGGAAAAGAAGGACCACCTAGAGAACCAGATTGGGTTTGCGGAGGTGTTGGAATAGAAGCATTCAACAAAGCATTCAACACATGGTATCCAGGTGGTAGTGTCGGAGTGACATTGGGCGTTT
Source organism: Picea sitchensis (assembly GCA_010110895.2). NCBI lineage: Eukaryota > Viridiplantae > Streptophyta > Pinopsida > Pinales > Pinaceae > Picea > Picea sitchensis. The sequence goes on from SNQJ01S0025004.1 coordinate 232,558, forward strand.
GTTGTGTGTTTATAGGAGCAAGATCAGCTGCAGTGAACCTGATTGTGACACTCGTAGTATTCGTGAGATGGGCCATCTCGGCAGGGACAGTAAAGTGATAAGTGGTATTCAATGGTACAATCTCTGTCTCAGAAAACACCGGAGGGTTGATTTCGGAGACCATAGGTGAACCAAGACCAAAAAGGGTCCTTCGGAAATCACCTGCAAACCAAAAAGGATCTTGGCCTTCTACACCGGGAAAAGGCCCAATGGGTGATCCAAAAGAGGTAACAACTAAATCTCCAGAAGAATTTAATCGCATAAATGGTCACTCAGAACGAGGGTGAAGTCGAAAATCCTCTCGAGTATTGGTAATTTGGAAAGGTTTTAGAGAGTCAGTTCGTTCCACTTGTGGTGTGGTGACGACTGTGGATTCACTTTGTCGAGGAGAGCCCTCAGGTGTACCGGTAGGCAAGGGTTGAGAACCATCCAGATGCTCTGGAGATAAACCTTGCATTCTACGTGAACGACATGGAGGAGCTATTGTAAACGAATGACAAACTTCGTGAAGAAAATCCTATGGTCAACTTTGAGAAACAAACAACACGCGTTAGTAAACAAAATCTAGGAAGCAATCACCAGGCAAACAAGACCTTCTAATTTCGAAGCCACTAGTTGGTGATGAAATCCAACGTCGCAACAACGAGATGAGAAGGGGCGAGGCTATGGTGGAAAAGTTACACTGATGACCTGCTTAACGGACTTACACCCTGGTGCAAGCTCCCACACATAATCATGGGTATACCCTCCAAGGAGTTCGAGTGAGTTTGGTCAACGTCAATTCCAGGTACCGTGAAGACTTTCCCCTCCACAGTCACCTTGGGTAAGAACTTAGAAAGATAGGCCACTAAGGTCACCACCAACAACAATAAATCCTGGGGGAAAAATCGACAGTCTGATCAACACGCAAGGGTAGGGTATCGAGCCCACAATCAACTCAAAAGGCTTCCACTCATCATTGTGGGTATACCTTCGAGTGATCCCCGTAATACGTGCAATCTCTACATTGATATCAACAAAGCAGGGTGAGTAACTCTGCCAATATCAATGTGACCTAGTGTTTGAACCTTGTGTGAGAAGGGCTTCCGAGGACAAGATGTTGCAAATGGAATTTATCACTCCCTAACACAAGATGCTATTGTGTGTTTTGTGCTTTTGGAGAGTGTATCTCTCTTCCTACTCCAAAGCGCTAGCCTAGCTAAATTTTGGTGTAATAGATCCCTAGAAAAGAGTTACTAGATAAATATTATGATTACGCAGTGTTATTAAGAGTTGTTGTTTACTCAAAGGAAACGGAGGTGAAACTTATGTTGTATGACTCTGACCCAATAATGCAAGGACGAGAATGAAATGTATCACTTTTCGTTCAATGAAGCCTATGTATGGGAGAGAGAAATTTTTCCAGATCAACCTTGAACCACAATGCAAAATTTCCTTTAAAATGAAAACACAAACAATCACTTATCAAATGACAATGCTCTATTATGTCTTTTTCAAATACTTCAACAATCTCAATAATTTGATTCTCAAAGTTTTCTAAAACGAAAAGAATTTTTGAAAGAAAAACTTTTTGTTCACTTTTCAAAAAGGACCCACACTATGACATCGAGAGTACAGAAAATCAAAAACCAAATGAACAAGCAATGACAAACCCAATCAACTCTTTCAATGAAAGAAAAAATAAAGAGCAAACCAAAGTAGTCTTCTCAATTACACAAGAAAATGATCTTTCAAACCAATAAGAAAAAGAGAAAAACCAAGTACTCAACTTTCAACCAATCACTGGTTCTCAACTAATCAAACACACTCAAAATCTGAAATCAGAGAGAATGGTTTTGCCAATAAAAGTCAAGACACAAAGGACAAGAAAAAACCTTAAAATCCTAAGACTGTTCACGCATCCAAACGAAGACAAGACACAAAGGACAAGAAAAAACCTTAAAATCCTAAGACTGTTCACGCATCCAAATGAAGACAAGACATACATCAATCAATGGTCCAAGAAACTCATAAGAGGTAATCAAACTGATCTGGGCAGTTGGAAAGACCAAAACTCAAATTCAAAATTTTGAAAAATTGTGTTCGCAGACAGGCAGTATTACACAGTGCGAGAATCACTAATTCTCACAGGTGACCCTTGAGCAGGATGTGAGAACCTCGCACTGAAACCTAAAGGTAGGATGCGAACCCTACCAATTCTCGCAAGCTGCAATGAAGTACAGTGTGAGAATTCCTAAACATAATCAAAAATTTTAAAAATGAAGCAAAATTGAAAAAGGCTTCTGGACCCAGAGGGTCTATCAAGATATCCTGAAGACTCAAAGATTGATAGGATAGGAGAAAAGTGGAACCAGAGAAAATGGCCACAGAAAAATATCAAAATCCACAAAGAAAATGGGATTACCCCCAGTTGAGTCGCCAATTTTGTTATTGGATAAATCCGTAGGTGCAGACACTAACCGATCTCCCTAGATCCACCTGGATCTAGAACAAAGCAAGACAGAACATGACTCTTTCCCTAGATCTTAACCATTTAATTAAATAGGAGGCAAGAACAAATGACATACCTTATTATCACTTCCTATGGTATTTGTTGCTCCCGCTTCGCTCCAGTTCTCTCGTGTAGTCAAGACCAAGACAACACAAACCAACTAAAGTGAAGAAAGCACAATCTATTCAACAGTCAATCTATGTATATGATCAAGGAATTATACAATAAAGTGGAAATAACTTTATGGGAAAGGGACATATTACTGTATCATATTGATGGAAAGTAAAGATTACAACCTGAGCATTGATGTCGCAAACTTCCTTTTGATGGCCCTTGGCTCTGACACACACACTTGCTCACTTGCATGAAGAAGATCAAAACCCTTATGATATCCTTGCTGGAGTTTCCTAGCCTTTTGTTCAAGCTTCAATCCTTCACACAATTCTTTCATTAATTCTCCAATGAATCTTGCTTAACCTTGTTTGCTTAACCTTTTCCATGAGAATTCCCTCAATATATAGGAGAGAATGAATTAGTTACTTGGATAAGAATGATCCCAAAATATCAGGGAATCCAACACTAGGATAACCATTCGAATGCCATCTCATCCTTCTAGAAGATTCCCTTCTAGAAGCATCGAGAATTCATCTTTTTCCTTGCTTTAGAAAGAGTTCGCACCCTAGCAGTTCAACACAGTGCGAACTTCTTGCACCCTGGCTTAAGGCACCCTGCGAGAATCATGCATTCTCGTAGGCAAATATACTAGTAGCCTGCGAACAGTCTTCAAAAATGATTTTTCTGGAAGAGATGAAAATAACTTTTTCTCAGGATAAAGTTCTTATGAAGAGCCTGAGTACACCATCATCACTACATAATCATGATGAACAAAATCATGGGTAACACCATTCGTGACTCTTCTCTAGTTATGAAATGATTATTGTCTCAGGTGTATCGGTTTGTGTTTTCTTAAGTGTTGCAACTATGTAAAATTTGGTTATTGTTGGATGGTTCCTCCTGCAATGATATTGAATTCGTAGAGGTTATTGGTCTCCTTAGGTGATAGCTCTTTGTTATCACCATTGTTTGGTGGGAGGGTTTTTGTTTAGTCTTAGGTGGATAACTATATTCACACCTTTCACTAAACCCAGTCCCTGGCTTTCATGGGTTTGATGGTCAGAGGTTTTCTATGTCTATATGTTTTGTTCACTTTGGCATTGATTGATTGCACCACCAGGGGTCACAAAATGAGGTTCCTGTTCTTCCTCAACCCTGCCTTCATCCTTGGGATAGGATTGTTCACTCGAAGAACTTGAGGGTTACACCCTACGTGCGTTAAATAACATTGCCAGGCCAGATTTAAGCTTCACTTTTATGTTGTGGCCCCCTGTCATGAATTCATTACCTGTCCACGAATGGGTCTCTCTGCGTATACACCATTAGCCTTAGGTTCTCACCATTATAAGAGTGGCTCTGCTCTCCCTGTTTTGGTTATGCAACAAACCTTGGCCCTCTTGTTTGAAGAATGATAGAGAATACCATCTGGGCCTCTTGGGTTTACTACTTGGATGGTTGTATAATTGTCAACTATTTTGAGAACAAGCTCACTCAGTTGGTCGTATGACAGTCGTGTTGGTCGATATATAGTCACTAGCTCGGTTATAATAGTAGGAAACCCTACATTACCAGTTGCACTTTCAAAGCACACAGTTACTCACCTTATGTTGATAGCTCAGTATTGTTAAGGGAAAGGGCCTCTGCCTCGATTCGATTGGATGCGTGGGTATGCGTAATTGCCACAACTTGTTAGGTTGTTGATTTTTTAAGACAGTGATGAGTTGTTTGGTAGATACACAGTCACTGGTATTTTCATTGATGATTATTTGAATTTTTATCTAGCATTGGTGAAAATGATTGACATTGCTCATGTCGCGTTGTGTGTTTTCAAAATAAACAATGGTCGTGGTAACTGTGGTTTTATTTTGGGGCCGAATGATGATTGAATCGGATGACTTTGGGAACTATACAATTATGATTGTTTGATTGTTTAAGCCTGAAATTGCACAACATAGTTGATCACAGTTGGACTAAATCGAAGTAATATTGTGTTAGGTTGTTGAATCAACAACGAATTGAGCTATTTATGTGATTGTGTGTTTTGTTTTGTAAAATGGAAATATTGCATCGTGTTTTTTGGGTGGCTACGCACTGGGTATAGTATGGATAACTTGAGTTTCACAGAGTTTTAATCATGTTTATCGATCATTTGTTATGAAGGGTATGTTGTTGAGGCTTTATCATATTGGATGGATGGACCATCTCTTTAAGCCACATTGAATTGTTTTTTTTACAGTGGCATAGTTACATTGCCTAGGCGAATTACCCTGTGCATAAGTTGGGTCTAAATGGTGACTATGGGTTGTATGTTTAATTTTCAATCCGAGTGTGGCATTTCGGTCTTGATTATTTTGGTTACTGTTATATATGTTCAATGAATGTCATTGCATTTAAATGATGGGATCGATTGCAGTGATAGTGACTTCATTGTTAATTTGAAAACATGATTTTTTGAGTATTATGGTGGATTGAAGAAATGCATGGGCAATGATTGATTTTGATAGTTACAGATTGGGAATGGGTATTGTTCATAAATTGTTATAAAATGCAAAGTGTGTGAATGAAGGGAACAAAACCTCTTACAAATTGTTTGGAACACATACTGTCTAGTGATGGCACTGTGTTGGATATTTGATTATTGGACAATGAACTAGTTAAGTACACAATAATTGTTATTTGGTCATGATGATTGTTGGTTGGTGCATCTATTCTTACTGTAGAATGTTTTATGGATCACTTGATTAATTTCATGAACATTAATTGTTATCCTCCCCTTTCATTATTTCACTTTCCGCTAATTACAAACCCTTTCACCTCCAATGTTCATTTTTTCACTCCCTGTTCTGAGATTGATTACAGCCAAGAGAATTTCTATGTTAAAGTGGATGAAAGTGGCAGTGTCTTGGGTGGATTGCAGTGAGGTTTTATTGGTTTTCTTTACAATTGATTTTTGTTTTCATTGAGTAGTGACCATGTCTTCTCCCCTTTCATTATATCATATTTTCTCTCAATACAAACCCCTCACATATCCCAGAACCCTTTTTCACCCCCATGCTCATTGATTAACAGTAAACCAATTTATATGGATTGGATTGCATGAGTCTGATACATTTCTGAGCCAAATCTATTTCATATTTTTTTAAGAGTTTTCATGTATGGTTAATTAAAAGACTATTTTCTAATCAATCACACATGCAGGATGAGTTTTTTCAGTCGAGGTAGCCATGGCCAAGGAAACAGAGGTAGAGGTAATTGGAACCGAGGCCCAAGAAGGCCCAGGTTCTCCATACATTTTGACACTGATTCACAAGAGCTTGGCCAATTGTTTCATGCCATATTATTCAATTGGATTGGGAAGAGAATAGTCCAACCTAGGCCTAAAAGGCCTCCTTTCCAAGCCCCACAAACACCCGGTATCCCTGTACCTCCTCATGTCTCATTACAATCCGAGGCCCCTAAAAATGATGGATGGAAGGATATTGTCCACCCGATAGTCTCCCAACATTGTGGTTGGACCAACTTGTCTTTGGCTACTCCTCCGCCTATTAACCCCATTGCCCAAGCTACCCTTGACCACTCGCCAGTGAAATCCTCCCATGCTAGCAAGAGATTGAAAAATGAGGCACACCATGCACTTGATAAAGGAAAATCCACTACTGCCCCTTCCTCACCCTCCAATGGATCTAACAAATCCATGTCTTCCTGGATGAATTTGAGGGACAATTGTTCCCACGTGATCGGTGAAATTAGGCCTAAAGGCTCTGTACAGCCAAAGACAAATTTAGGAAAATCAGGAGGTGACAACAACAATCAAGGAAGGGTTGCACCACAAACTGGGAAATATGGTTTCTAAGTTTTTAGTATATCTGTTGTTTTATGATAGTTGACTTTGGGAATCTTTGGATAGCATGTTTATTTTGGATATATGAGTATTATTTTGAAATAATTTCAAATTTCATGAGTTTTAATTGCCAAAAGTGAATATGTTGATGGGAGGCACAAGGAGGTGTCTTTTGATTAACTAATGGTTATGTTATGATTGTTATGAACCAAAGGAAGTGACAAGGGGTCCCACCTACTAGTTATTATTTAATTATGACCCTTAATTATAATTATTACTCTCCCCCCTAACTAAATTTAGTTGATTCTTTTAATTAACTTAACTAATGAGTTGGTTCAACTACTTCAACCAATTCTAAATTGTTAAAAGGAAGAAGAAAGGGAGAAACAAAGGAGGATAAAAGAAGAAGCATGCTAAGGTTTGCTCTTTGAGTTTATGTTGATATAGTTCAGTTTTCATTCATTCATATATTCATCAAGGCCTAATTCTCTTTTGTGATAGTAGGGTCTTATTGTAGACATCAATATTCAAGGTTGAATCAAATCATTCAGACACTTGTTTTTCAGAGGTGTTGATCTATCTTTGATAGTCTGTGTAGAATTGTCTGCTTGTGAATTAATTTTCATGATTGATAAAGGATATTGTGCAAAGTCGAGTGGGAAACAATCTGTGGCAAGTTGATCCATGTTTTAGAGTTCAGTTTTGGTTTTTTGTCAGAGGTCCTTTTGTATGTTCCATCAGGGATGTCTAAGTTTGACTTTGGTCCAAGATTTCTATACGAAATTCTGTAAAGAAAATGACTCTTTGGTGAATTGGAATGAAATAAAGGATTTCTTTATGTCTCATCTGTCTTGATTATCATCTTGATGCTTATACTTCTGTTCTTACATTTATTTCAACAACTATTATATTTAGAAAATTACATAAAAAGTGAATTTCCGACAAACTTTTTGTTGATAAAACACTAGCCTAAGCACTCGTAATTAATACTTTTGAGTTAGGATGTTATTTTTGTTGGCTATAAACATAAGGTGATATTCCTTTCTACTTTTATTTAGCCAAGTAAAGTCTGAAAATTCTTGAGTAAGATCATTTCATATCTTTTCCTCAACACACTTCTTACCATACAACTACCCGCATGACTCCTTTTGAAGAAGTATATGGAAAAAATCCACCTTCAGTTCTCTCATACTTTCCAGGTGTATTGAAGGTCCATGAAGTTTACCAAACACTTACAGTTTGAGAGGCTATTCTCCGTACCCTCAAAGAGAATTTGATCATGGCCCAGAATCACATGAAGCAATAGGCATATCAAGGTCACTCTGAATGTCAATTTGCAGAAGGAGATCAAGTGTTTCTCCAACTGTAACCTTATAAGGAAAACTCCCTCAAGGATGACCATTGTCATAAACTGGCACCCAAATTTTGTGGTCCTTATATCATTCTCAAGCATGTGGGATAGGTGGCCTATCGGTTAGCTTTGCCCAGTCATTCTAAGATCCATCTTGTTTTTCATGTTTCCTTTTTAAAGAAGGTGATTGGAACTAAGTGCCAAAATCAAACCAACCTTCTCGAAATGGATGAAGAAGGATTTATTTGGGTACAAACACAAACAGTTTTGGACCAACGTGAACGTCATCTGCATCAGCACACCATCAAGGAAGTGTTATTCTAGTTGAAAGATACAACTCCAATAGATGCCTCTTGGGAACCAACTACCATTCTGCAGCAATTTCCTAATCTCAATCCTTGAGGAAAAGGTTTTATTTAAGGGGGAGAACATGTTAGGGACCCAACCCCTCACGTAGGTAGAATAATATATTTTCATGTAATAAAGACCAATATTAATAAGGCCTAGCAATAAGGAAGAATAAGTCAAATGTAAGAAGACCTAATAGAAGATTTTTCTTCTAGAAGGATCTTCCTCTAGATTGTTCTTTTAGATAGACATATTTAGTATAAATAGGAGTAGAGGGTATGCTAATTTTTTTCTTGGATATGATTTTAATATAGCTCTGCTCTGCTAGAGGTTTCTCCCTCGAAGAGGCAAGTGAACAGTGCTCTCAGTAATCAAAGTGCTCTTTCTGGTGTTATTCAGGTATTATTGTGGTGTTGTTCTGGATATATCATTGTTTATATTCCATTTCCAACTAATTAATTTTGTTCTGCATATTATTTTATATATGGAATATTACATTATAACACCTGAGTTTCAACTAATTATTACAGATGGAGGTACCATAATTTTTTCTAGGAAGTTCCATGGTATTAATCTCAATATGGGGGAGTATTTATTGGATATTCCCATGGCTTCCATCCAAATGGGTGGTGTCGATGTTGTATTAGGGGTCCAATAGTTACAATCATTGGGAACAATGGCCCTTAATTTTCAATATATTTTAATGAGATTTTCCTTGGAAGGAAAGGAAATTGAGATTACAGGTATCCAAGGGAAACCATATAAGGTGTTAATATCTAATAGCATGATATAATTACTCAAAAAGGGACACCATGGTGAAATTTCACAATTTTTCTCACCAAGTGTTCAAACATCTATATCCTCTACTCTAGTGGATCTCCAAATAGTTATCAACAACCATTCCAAGGTATTTGGAGATATTCCTAAGAGTCTTCCACCTACTTGAGATCATGACCATGCTATTCATTTGCAACTAGGAAATGTACCACCTAACATTAGGCCTTACATGTATCCATATTCACAAAAGAGTAAGATTAAGTAAATGATCCAAGAAATGTTAGAGGCGGGCATCATTCAACCTTGCCAAATTTCTTTCTCTTCACCAGTAGTTATGGTTATAAAGAAGTATGGTTCATGGCATATGTGTCCATATTATAGAAAACTCAAAAAAATGACCATCAAATATAAGTTTCCTTTTTTTTCCATAGAAAAAAGCGTAATTCTATTCTTCAGAAGAGAAACAAATTACATTTTATAGGTGCTTTAAGAACACCCCAAACATGGGAAAAAAAGATCAAAAAATAAAATCTAGAAAGGCCAATGCCCTGGCTGATAATCTGCAGTAAAGTATAGAAAAAAAGTGTTGAGAAAGACCCTTGAAGGAAACAATATATGACCACCAAACACCCCCGAAGTTCCACCACAAAGAAGCACACTGGAAGAGTAGTCCCAAACAAAAGACCCTGAAGATAATATGGACCAGGTCAGAGCGGTACGAAGCTCCCACATCAACTGGGCATACATCAAACCATGAACAAACCAACACTGGTGACTAGATGGACCAGGTCAGAGCGGTATGAAACTCCCCTATCATCTGGGCATACATCAAACCTTAAACATATCAACACAAACAAAGAGAGGAACTACATCTAGGTGTGAGAAAACTCCCAACCTGTCGAGAGAAGGCAACAAAATGAACCCCAAAGTAAACCTAGATGCCATACGGAGCAAGTCATAGCAAGTCAGAGCAACATAAAATATCTCTAAAAAGAGAGGATCCAAAGCTCCAAACCGCAACTACAAAAGATTTGAAACTTGGCACCAGGTAAAAAAAAAAAAAAAAAAACTCATAGAGCAATGGGTATGCATCTGAACCTGAACGAACCTGAAAATTTAGAGGGAGAAAAAGGAAGCATCAAGACAACTTGCCAAAGGAGAGGGCCACCCCCAGAGAGAACCAATGACGTAAAGTGGCCGTAGAGAACAAGATCCACATGGAAGAAGACTACCATCAACCCCGAATCAACATAAGACAGACCAATCTGTGATAACACCAGATCAGATGAAGATGCTCTGATTTAGAATGGAATACTAAGCCACCTTGCAACATCTACATCGGGAACAAAAGGAAATGAGAGCCAAAAAAGGAGGAAATAAGAACCCTAGATCCAGGCAAGAAACTTGATCTAATAAAAAAATGGGGGATCCAAAGAAAAATCACACCTCAACCAGAATCGAGGGACCAATATGCACCAAAGGAAGCCATAGATCGGTTGTTGAGTAATTAGGAAACCTCCCTGCTGAAAATAATCCTGAAAAAACAATCACTGCAGCATGTAAGGGGGGCCATGGAGATGGAGGCACAACAAAGGTGAACAAACACCAAAACCATGGACCCATCAAAAATAAGTTTCCTATTCCTATCATTGATGAATTATTAGATGAATTGCATGGAGAAATTTTCTTTATGAAGTTGGATCTTCGTTCGAGATATCATCAAATTAGAATGAGGCAGGAAGAGATTCCCAAAACATCCTTTAGAACACATGAAGTTCATTATGATTTTTTGGTTATTCCATTTGGACTTACTAATGCACCTTCAACATTTCAAAGCTTGATGAATTATATTTTCAAACCCTTATAAAATTATTGTTAGTATTTTTCGATGACATACTATTCTACAATAAATCTTGGGAAGAGCATGTACAAGTACATGTTGATAGAGTATTAAAACTTTCGGAAGAGAAACAACTTTATGCAAAACATTCCAAGTTTTCCTTTTTGGTTCAAGAAGTGGGATTTTTGGGACATATTGTATCTCACAATGGTGTAAAAGTGGACCCTAACAAAATCAAATCTATAAGGGAATGTGATCCGGATTATTTTTGGAACAAAATGAAAGAATAGATATTACAATGAAATACTCATAAAAATTGCCAGAAACAGAGAGATACAACAATATATGATTTCTATTAATGAAAGAAATGTACAAAGACTATAAAAATACAGAGTACAAGATTTGCTAGAATGGTGGCAGCTTTATCTCTGAGAAGAGATGTGACAGTTACACTCACTCGCAAGAAGATGATTACAATGAGGCTCTGAATGAATTTTTATGATAAAAATGAATTCCAAAACCATATACATCCAAAAACCTAACCCTAGGAGATGAAGCACCAAAAGTGGGCCTCGTTGGGGTAAGTTAGTACATTAACTTCCCGGGGTCATAATTTTTTCATACGATCTCCATTTTAGGTACGTGATAGCCTGTTGGAAAGGTATTTTTGAGGACTACACATTATGCTGTCAAAATATGACTCCATATACATTTTTTACTGTGGTAATTTGTAGTATTACAAATATAAACTAGTATTCAAAACCAAAATATTTTAGCTAGAAATGGTAGAACAACAATGATATAACCAGAACAATACCAAAATAATACCAGAAAGAGAACCTTGATTAATGATAGCAATGTTCACTTGCCTCTTCGAAGGGGAAACCTCCAATAGAGCATATCTCTATTACAATAATATCAAAGACAATATTTCTCATACCCTCTACTCCTATTTATACTAAATCTATATATCCAAAAGAACAATCTAGAGGAATATTCTTCTAGAAGCAGAAGCTTCCATTAGGTCTTCTTACATTTCACTTACTATTCCTTATTGATAGGCCTTATTAATATTGGGCTTTATTACATGGAATTATATTATTCTACCTACGTGAGGGGTTAGGGAGGTTAGTTCCCTAACATGCCCTCCCCGTTGAAGAACAACCTTGTCCTAAAGGCTTCAGATGAGGAAATTGTTGTAGAGTGGTGGTCGACTCCTAGGTGGCATATTCTGGAGGTGTATCTTTCCATTGGACTAGAATTCGCTTGATGGTGCGCTGACAGATATGACACTCTCACTGGGCCAAGACTACTTGTGGTTGTATCCATATTGAACCTTATTCATCCAACTTAGGGAAACTAGTTTGAGTTTGGTACTTAGTTCCAATCACCTTCTTTAAGAAGGAAATACAAAAAATAGGATGCATCTTTGACTGACTGGATAGAGCTAAATGATAGGAAACCGATCCCACACGCTTGAGCACTGTATAAGGACCATAAAATTTGGGCGCAAGTTTCTAACAGTGTTTATCTTTGAGTGAATTATGCTTATAAGGTTGTAGTTGAAGAAACACTTGGTCCCCTTCAACAAAATGGCGTTCAGAACAACCTTCATCTTATTTTTTCTTCATGTGTTTTTTAGCCATGACCAAATTGTCTTTGAGGGCATGAAAAATAGCCTCACGAACTGTAATATTTTTGTCAACCTCTTGAACCTTCGAGACCCCTGGAATATAGAAGAGACCTGATGGGGGATTTTTTCCATAGACTGCTTCAAAAGGAGTCATGCGAGTAGTTGTATAGTAAGATTTGTTGTACCACCATTCAGCTAGGGGTAACCATTGAGCCCACCAATTTTTCCTCTCAGATGCAAAACACTTGAAATATGTTTCCAAACACTTGTTGACAAATTCAGTCTGGACATCCGTTTGGGGGTGATAGGTAGTGTTGAGATGCAATTGGGTTCCCTGTAGCTTGAACAATTCTTGCCAAATTTTTTTTGGTTAAAGTGGGGTCTCTGTCAGAGACAATAGAATTAGGCATGCCATGAAGCTTGAAGATATTATCCATGAATATTTGAGCCACTGTGGCGGCTGTGAATGGGTGTTGAAGAGAACAAAATTGAGCATATTTGGAGAGATTATATACAACCACCATCATGGCTAACTTATTTCCCAATTTAGGTAAATCCTACAATGAAATCCATAGAAATATCTTGCCAAACAACAACGGGAAACGAAAGTGGTTGAAGTGTGCCTAGAGATTTGATAGTTTCTTCCTTGTTGCATTGATAAAACTCAGATTATGCTACAAAGGTGTGGACATCCTGTTTCATACCCTTGTCGTTCCTTTTTTTGTCATTTCCACCATTTCCATCATTCAAGATCTAGATGTAGGACACCATAATGAAGCTTGGCTAAATCATCAGTAATGCCATGAAAAGAGAAATAATGTTCCATTTGGGTGACCGAGCCTAGGGGATCCAATCCATAAAATTTGTTCACCTCAATTCTAGGAGGGTGGAGGTCTCAAGAAAAGTGGGTAGTATGAGGACCTTGGTAGTGGGAAGAGTCATTGCCATCTTGATAAAATGGTTTTTCATAAGAGGAAGGGTTATGGGAACGACCCATGAAGTGTTCTTTGAGGTATTTGAGGTATTTGATGTGGGAACATTGTTCCTTGAGGATATCAATAGCCAAATTGATTGAAATAAGGTTGGAATTGATATTCTTGATGTCTTCCTACTTCTGGTGGGTGTTAGCAATCAAGGTATTGAGTTCTTGGGCTCCTGTGGTAGCCATTTGAAAAAATGAACAAGAAAATGGTATAGGGGAAACAAAAGGGGTATGGAGGGGTGGGTGGGACCACATAGAATAAGGGTTTCAAATGATAGGTACCACTGTGATCAGGGAGAAAATTGGGATCCAATGCGATATGGGCCAAATAAGGATGTCGGAGAAGGCTCGGGTCCACAAAAAAAAATTGTGTTAAAACTGATAGGTATCACTTGAATCCGGGAAAAGAGAGGAGCTCGGTGGGATAGGTCCCAAAGAAGTGTGCCGGTGGGACCACTATACTCTTTTTTTTTTACTTCTTAGGAGTTATACTCTGATCTGAAGAATATTGTAGTGTTAAAATGCCCAAATTCCTAACAGGAAGAAATGTGTAGTAATTTCACAACCCGAATGGAGGAGGCACAATTGCGCAGCAATAGATCTTGTTTGTTGTGTTTTTGTTTCCATCCCAAGGGTTAAGGTATGGAGGGTGTCTACAGACAAGGGTTTTCCATGTGTTATAGATCTTTGATATGTGTGTGGGTTCCAATAGTAGTACTTGACCCAATATCTTAGGGCACCAACTAAGGAGGCTAGACCATGCCCTTAGCCATACTACTTGAGTACCCAATTACTAGAGAGTATATTCCTGAGTGTTTTTCTTGGTGGAACTATAGCAGTTGGGCAACTGATCGATTTATCTATGGAGGGCTTCAAGAGATCTAGGTCGATCCGTATACAAGTGTTGTCTGATGCACTACCACTCGAAGGGGTACCAATAGGGGTTACAAGGGTGGACAACACATGTGTTCTTGAGTACCAGTTGTATTTCCTATGTGTATGATTCCCCAACCGCGAGTTTATACGCGTAATGACAAATCTTTGTAGCTTTAAGATGCTATAATATGTCTCTACCCTGAAAAAAAAAATTAACCCACAATTTTCTACTAAGGAAAGTTCTTTGATACCACTTGTAGAATTCTAGATATAAAATAGTATGCAGAACATAAATATTTTAGCTAGAAATGGTAGAACAATAGTGATATAACCAGAACAATACCAGAATAACACCAAAAAGAGCACCTTGATTAATGATAGCAATGTTCACTTGCATCTTCGAGGGGGAAACCTCAAGCAGATTATAACTATATTACAATAATATCCAAGACAAGATTTATCATACCCTCTACTCCTATTTATACTAAATCTATCCATCCAAAAGAAAAATTTAGAGGAAGATCCTTCTAGAAGCAGAAGCTTCTATTAGGTCTTCTTACATTTGACTTATTCTTCCTTATTACTAGGACTTATTAATATTGGACTTTAATGCATGGAATTATATTATTCTACCTATGTGAGGGGTTAGGGAGGTTAGGTCCCTAACACAAGCTAAGAAAACATTGTTTAGAGCCCCAAAACGACCCTGGAAGTACAAAAAGATGTACTGAAATGAAAAATTCCAAAATAAGCAAGTTGGAATAGGTGGGAGGCCACCAATATCCACCTAGATGTTGTGTAGGGCTTCAAGAAATCCTCGTATGTGAAAAAGCCACAATTACAAAGAAATGTCCCCATTACAAAGAAACATGCTGAACTGTAAATTGTCAAGATGAGCCAGTTGGAATTTGGAACAGGTGGGTGGCCACCAATATCCACCTGGATAAATCCTCCCCCCTTATGAAGCAATGGTATCCATTATGTTGAGTGCCTGTGGAAGAGGGGAAACCATTTTTTAATCTAAATCTTGGTGAGATGCGTTCCTTGTTGAAGAAGTTACACTTCTTCATCCGTGGAAGGATGTCACGAACCTATTGTTGTCGAGGTTGAATCTTTTCCACCAACTTGTTTTATTTAGGATTGACGGGGAACTGTGTAGGCACCATTGTAGGTGAAGAAACAATATTTATTTTCTCTTCTACAACCTGCTTCTACTAGATAGAAGGTGTTGAGGCTGTAGTGATTGTAGTGGCCTTTTGTGCATCCTTTGAATAGACAGTGAAGATGTTAAATTTTCTAGTATGATATATTACCTTGTGACACTGTTTTGGTGGGAAAATAGTCAGAAATACGTCTCGTATCATGTAGAGCTAACCCCCCAGAGTAATAATGACACTACGGGGTCGCAAAAACACTATTTAGAGCCCCAAAATGGCCCTGGAAGTACAAAAAGATGTATTGACATGAAATTTTTTAAAATAAGCCAGTTGGAATAGGTGGGTGGCCACCAATATCCAGTTGGACGATGTGTAGGGCTTCAAGAAAGCGTCGTAAGTGCATAACCCACAATTACAAAGAAATGTCCCCATTCGAGAGAAACGTGTTGAACTGAAAACTATCAACATGAGCTAGTTGAAATTTGGAATAGGTGGGTGGCCAACAATATCCACCTGGATCAGAATGGCCAATTCCCAAAACCTTGGAGGAACTTATAGGATTCTTAGGATTGACAAACTATTATCACAAGTTTTTAAAGAACTATGGTCAAATAAAGAAACCTATAATAACATTATTAAAGAATGAATCATTTTCTTGGACTCAAGAAGAAACCAAATATTTTGAAAAACTTGAGGATATGTGTACAACTCCTATCCTATCCACACTTGACTTCACAATTTTTTTTATTGTGGAGTGTGATGCCTCAACTCATGGAATTGGTGCAGTTTTAATGCAAGAAGAAAGGCCCCTTTCCTTTAAAAGAAACCTTGAATTAAAGGAAAAATATTACTCAAACCCATTTATGTAGAAGAAATGTTGGCCATACTACATGCAATTAAGAAATGGTGCCCTTTCGTAATGGGAAGATGCTTCAAAGTAAAAACAAATCATGATAGTTTGAAGTACTTATTGGAGAAACAATTATCTTCAGAAGAGAAACAAAAATGGGTTACAAATATACTAGGTTGTGAATTTGAAATTATCTACAAGAAAGGAAAACACAATATTGTGGAAGATGCAATTTCAAGGAAAGAAGAAGAAACAAAGGGTTCACTATGTGTTATTTCTATTCTGCAATTGGATTGGGTGGAAGAATAAAGGATAGAGTGGAATCAAGATCAAGTGGTATGCAAGATGATTCAACCACTACAAGAGGACCTCAATGAATTCGATAAATTTGTATGGAAGAATGATTTTCTATGGTATCACAATCTCCTATATTTATGTAAGAATTCCAAACTCAAATAAAAGGTCCTTCTAGAATTGCACACTTCTCCTATAGGAGGACATTCATAGTTCTTGAAAACTTACCATATGATCAAGATTTTTTTTTTCTTTTTTCTGGGAAGGTCTTAAAATAGAAGCTCAAAATTAAGTTTGTGTCTGAATGTGTGGTATTCCAATAGAATAAGGGAGAGACAATCAAGATCCCAAGTCTCCTACAACGATTAGATATACCAATTTAAAAATCAAAAGAATTTTCAATGGATTTTATTATAGGTTTACCCAAATATGAAGGAAATAATATCATCATGGTAGTAGTGGATTGAATGACAAAGTATTCCCATTACTGAGTACCTCGTCAAATGGAAGAACCTACCAGTGGAAGAGGTGACACACGAAGATGAGTTCTTCATGAAGAAACACTTGTAGTTAGTCAAGTGTTGAGGACACCATTTGTTTCAAGGGGAGGGACATGTTTGGTCCTAGAAATATCTCCATGTTAATTATAAAACACCTTATTAATCCCTAGATATTGAATTATTACATTTATAGTATTATATTTGTATGTAGGCTAGAACCCTTCATTGGATCCTTTCATTATAATTGTACCCTTTGTCTCCTATATATATACACCAAGGATACCTAGTCTTAGGATCATCTCATCTCATCTAGTACATTGAATATATTGTAAAAGGAGATTCCCCCCTCAAAGAGGACTATTATTTATTGACTTTTTATCATTCTCAAGGTGTTAAATAATAACAGAAAGCAAGGTTTATACTATCCCTTACCTATACCAACTAGACCTCGGGAAATCGTTTCCATGGATTTTGTGGGTGGTTTTCCAACAACCCGAAAGAGACATGAATATCTATTCTTGGTAGTTGATAGGTTCAAGAAGATGTACATTTGTATGCCTTGTAAAAAGACCATCAAAGAACAAGAAGAAATAAAACATGTCTTTTGAATAGTTCTAGGTTCACTTTAGGATACAAAGGAGCATCATCTTAGACATGGATACGATATTACTGAATCCCTTTTGGACTACTCTTTGGGAAAATATGGAGACCAAGATGAAGAGATCTATAAGATTCCACACATAGGCATGTGGGTAGACATAAATAGTCAATAAGACATTGGTTCAAATTTTGAAAGGTTACAATAAGAAGCATCCAAATACCTAGGATGAAATCTTGATCTATATTCAAAACTTGTCTAATAGGGTGGCCCATACTTCTACTAGTAAATTCTCTTTTGAAACTTGCTTTGGGTATTTTCTTTAGTCTCCCTTGGATGTTGTATATGGATAGTAAGGAGGAGTGAGGAAAGACGTCATAGGAGAAGCATTGAAAGTGGAAAAAATTGTTGAAAATATTAGGAAGATTCATTTTCAAATATAGAATCCTTTGAATAAGTCACAAGAAAGGTACAAGGCCTGACATGATCAACATAGAACTGACAAAATATTCAAGGTGGGACACAGAGTTTAGTTACGTCTGAACAAAGAAAATCTTCAGGGTCTTGGTAATAAGATCAAGGCTCTATGGTATGGTCCTTTTGAGGTATTGGTGAAGGTGGGTGACAATGCTTACAGACTTAGTCTACCCCCATATATGCACACTTACTCAGTAGTGAAAGTAGAAAATATGAAACTCTAAAATCCTTTCATGTTGGATTAAGAAACCAAGGAACATGTCCTACCTACCATAGAGGAATTAACACTAGAATCTCACGTAGAGTTGGTAGAGGATATGGTTTATAATAATAATTTCAAAGCTACGATATAGGGGCAACATGAATTCAGTAGATTGGGTTGAAAGAACAACTTCCAGTCGCGACAAAATGGTACTCCAGGAAGAAGGTAACAAAATAATTTCCTCATCTAATTCAATAAACTATTTTGGGGACCAAAAACCTACATAAATGGGGACATATGATATGGAATGGATAATTACATAATTTTTCACCTATCTTGATACTTTTTGGGTGAAAAAATTGGAGGAATTGGCCCATTTTAGTGGCATGTCCCAGTTAGGAGATTTGGGACCTCAAACCTTCCAAACCCATTTTGAAGCATAAAAAAAAACATTTTTGTGTAAAAAAATTTCAATCATAGTCGCTCATCCCCTCAATGTTGTTATACACATCGAGACCTTTCCAACGATGAAAAAATCACCTCAATCAGAGTTCATATGCAAAAGTTATGTCTCTCGCAAGTTGACCTACATTTTTGACCACCATGGTAGCAAGTGGATGCCATGTTAGTGCCCATTACTCACATGTGTACTTTCAAGAAGATTGTAGAAGGCCCAAAACCTTAACAGTAATTGAGGGTTGAGGCATGCAAAAATTGTAACCTTAGATGACTATCAAACTATATTAAATATTGAGCTACTAGGAGAAGAGGGGTTCCATTCTTTTAGCATTGTACTTGTTCCATAGTTGAGTAGAGGATCTAAGAGTGGGATTTGAGACAGTAACATAGGAGGAAGAAGATTCTATTGCAACAAGTCACACCAAAATGTCATAGACAACTCCATAGTGAGTGTCCATTTCGTTGTATTTACATTTTCATAGCTTAAGAAAAGAGAGTAGAACATAGGCCTCGCCTTCTAGCTGGGTTTTCTCCTATATCAGTTTCCCATGGTACATTTTGTGTTCATTCATGTGGATGGTGTGTTCTTTTGTTTGTTCTTTGATTTTTAGATTCAGGTTATTTTTATAAATTCGAGTTATAAGATAGTAATATTATATATCTGAGACCTAAGGAAGTAAATGTGCATAATAAAAGATTTCAAAATAATACAAGATATGCTGTGACAAGCTCTTCATGTGAAATATCCATATTAGTTTACAAATCAATCTTTGTTATTGAATACAAATCAATTTTTTTTTATTCTTCAACCTGAATGTAGAATTGAAGGCACATAATGTGGAATTAATGGTGCATATTAGAGAGTAAGAGAAGAATTTGTTTTTCTTTCTCCTAAAAGCCGGTGAGTGTTTTTTGTTCCTCTTGAAAACCTATGAGAGATTGCAGGCTTAAAGAATAAAGCACATGGCACAACTATACAAAGAAGAAAATTGTTAGTGTAAAATATCATTAACAAAACATCTAGCAGGAGGCGCAGGGTAATTGACTTGAGGTTGTTGTTGCTGCTCTCGACTTTGAGCCATGTTAAGGGTTGCTCGAGGAATTGCTGAAAGGAACCTTCCACTCGGAGTAGGAGGCAACTAGAGTATTCTATATAGAATGAACTAACTTCCGATGTGGGGAGAGCAAAGGAAAAGGTTCAGGCCACTAGAATGGTGAAGTGGACTACGATGACTACAACCAACATTGATTGAACCAACTATAAACTGAACTACATAAAGTGCACGGACAGAGCATTTTAGGCAGCGGTCAGCAATGCAAAACATTTCAATTAAAAAAAAGCAATACAAATCCTCCATAAATATATATCATTTTCTCTTCCTTTTCCCCTCAGTGAAGAGGGGAAAAGTTGACAATCTAAACGGTGACCTATGTAGACGCTGACCTATGTAGAATCGATAGTGTAAAATAGATTTCCATGGGAAACAAAGCCAGGTAGGGATGGCACATGCTTGGCATGGACAGTTCTTGCCGGTTCGGACCCTTAATCAATGCCAATAATCCCTAATTCGTTAGCAAATAATGGATGCTTCTCAACTATGGAAGACACTTAACCTGCTTAATGATATCTTATTATAAGGTGCCTGAAATTCTACATGCTATTCATGCAGTGACAACTAGGACTAATGGAAAGTTAATATACCCTTATGCCACGGTCTTATCATGAGCTTGCTACGCGTAGCTTGGCCGCAGAAGACAAACACGTGGACGGGTGGATTTCGCTTTCGAACATATAAACCAGGCTACGGTCCGTTGCTTTCCGAGCAAAGCCTTGAACACGAGTTAACACTAGTTTGCAGGAAAAGAAGGAATTGGTGGATTCTTCAACAGATAAGGGTTAGAAGATTCCTAATGTGACTGGAGAGATTTCTTCAGCAAAGACTGTGGAACCCATAAACGTTGAAGATTCTCCCCCGTAATGGGAATCCATTACCCACTCACGGGCATCGTTGAGGAAAAGGAAGAAATTAGGGTTCACACTGTCGAATGGTTAGAGCATATGCAAATGCGATGATCAGGGTTAAAAATGCTGAAAAAGAATATGCCACGGCCGACACCAGCTTTTGAGGTGGAGGAATTATGTGAAAGCTGAAGATTTCCTCAGCCAAATTCAATTGAGTTTTGATGTTGGAATAACTCAACTTTTCAGAGGCATTGAATAACAATAATATCGCTGTTTGGTAACATGTTTGGCCACAAATTAATTGCTTTCATATTCTGTGAGATCGAAATCATTCCATATGACGATAATGGCTATTCGAACCTCTCTTGCAACTGGGAATCTCTCCTGCAACTTCATCCTTCTGGCCGCCCACAAAAGAAAAAGAAAAATATAATATTCTTGCATCTGTGATAAATGGATGGGTGATGAGAAAGGCAGGCACCTGGAGATCAGCAATTGATTGAAATGGATGGCTTTATAATTATGTAATACGGAAAATATATTCATATTAACCACATAAAAACTCCGAGAAGAAAAATCCAAACTTGGAAACTGTTATACTTGATAATCTATTTCACTCGGACGAATGATAACTTCTTCTACCTCGTCAAATTTAACTAACATCTCCACTATGGACCCAGCCATCATCAATATAACAAACCTTTTTTCCTCACATCAATGGGCTCAGCCATTTTGAAGAGTGGAAAATGGGGCTGATCAACTTTTATTAACCACTTTTAATAATGTAGTTGTGGGGAGGATTAGTAGACCATGGTTGACTCTTGTTGATGATGGTCAAGTTATAGTTATTATGGTTGACTATGGGTAATAATGGTTGAAGAGAGTTTATTGTGGTTGACTTGGTTTATTATGGTTAGCATATGGATGACTATGGGTCAATATGGTAGACCACATTTGACCATGTTGACTATGGTTAACCATGTTTGTTTGACCATGTAGACTATGTATGAACACATTTGAGCGAGTTTGACTCTGCTTGACAATGGTAGCTTATGGTTGCCCATGAAAGGCTATAGTTGACTGTGGTTGACCATGGTTGAGAGCATTTGACAATGGTGACCCTATTGCCCATGTTGACCATGGTTGACTATGTTTGACCATAATTGATGATGATTGCCCATGATTTCCAATGTTTGACCATGGTTGGCTATGGTTTCCCATGGTTTCCTATGTTTGACCATGGTTGAGAATGGTGGACGAGGGTAGACCATTATCAATGTTTAACCATGTTGACTATGTTTGACCACATTTGAGCATGTAGAGTATGTATGATCATGTTTGACCATGGTTGTTAATGGTTTCCCATGAAAGGATATAGTTGACTATGGTTGTCCATGGTTAAGAACATTTGATAATTGTGACCATGTTGCCCATGTTGACCATAGTTAACTTTGGTTGGCCATGATTCCCCATGGTTGTCTATGTTTCATTGTGGTTGGTTGTGGTTGCCCATGGTTGCCTATGCTTGACCATGGTTGAGTATGGTTGATATTGGTTGTCTATGTAAGACCATGGTTGATTATGGTTGACCATGTGAGACCGTGTTTGATTGTCGTTGACCACGTTTGATCATCTTCTCTATGGTAGACCATGTTTGACCACATTTGACCATGTAGACCATGGTCAATTGTGGACGATCATATAGATCATGGTTGGATATGATTGACCATGATTGTCCACATTTAATTATAGTTAACTATGATAGACTATGGTTGACCATGGTTGAGTTCAACGGACTATGATAGACTATAGTTGACTATGTTTAACTATAGTTTTGTATGGTTCAATATGGTTGGCCATTGTAGATGATGGTTCACCATGGTCGAGTACGCTTGACTATGTTGACCTTATTGACCATGTTGAGAATGAGTGTGCATGTTCGTATATGGTTGACTATGGCCAATTTTGGTTGAATATGGTGAGCTTACAGTTGACTTGGGTTTACTATGGTGAACATACGGACAACTATGGGTCAAAATGGTTGACCACAATTCATCATGTTGACTATGGTTGACCACGTTTGATAATAGTTTAACCCTATAGACTATGTATGACCACATTTGACCATGTTTAACCACGATTAGCCATGAAAGGCTATAGTTGACAATGGTGACCCTATTGCCTATGTTGACCATGGTTGACTGTGGTTGATCATGGTTGACTATGATTTCCTATGGTTGCTTATGTTTGGCCATGGTTGTTGATGGTTGGCTAAGGTTTCCAATGCTTGAGAATGGTTGACTATGGTTGACTAGGGTAAACCATGGTTAATGTTTGACCATGTTGATAATGCTTGACCACATTTGACCATGTAGACTATGTATGACCGCATTTGACCATGTTTGGCAATGGTTGCGTATGGTTTCCCATGGAAGGCTATAGTTGACTATGGTTGACCATGGGTGAGAAAATTTAACAGTGGCAACCATGTTGACCATGGTTGACTATGGTTGACCAAATTTGAGTATGGTTGACAAAATTTGAGTATGATTTCCTAAGGTAACCTATGTTTTACCATGGTTGACTATGGTTTCCCATGGTTACCTATGTTTGACCATGGTTGACTATGGCTTACCATGGTTGACTATGTATGATCATAGTTGATTATGGTTGACCATGGGAGATCATGTTTAACTATGGTTGTCAACGTTTGATCACATTGACTACTGTTGACAATGTCGATTATGTATGAGCATGTTTACCATGGTTGCGTATGGTTTCCCATGAAAGGATACAATTGATCATGGCTGACCATGCTTGATAATGGTGACCATGTTGCCCAAGTTGACTATGGTTGGCTATGGTTGCTGACGGTTTCTTATGGTTGACCGCGGTTGACCAAAGTAGACCATGGTCACTAATGGAAGACAACGTTGACCATGGGTGACTATGATTAACCATGGTTGACTATGTATGGAAATAATTGATCATGTTTGAATGTGGTTAGCCATTGATGACCATGCTTGACTATGTTTGAATATGGTTGACTACAGATTAATGTGGTTGGATTGCATCACAGTGTGACATTGGTGAAGGGTTATGTTTGATTGTGATGTAAGGATATGTTCGACACATTCCAACGTCAGGTCATGTTTATCACATTGTGATGTAAACTTTTTCTCAATAGATTGTGATGATAGGTATTGTTTGTGACATTGTGATGTCAGGTTATGGTCATCACATTATGAAATCAATTTTTTTTCATCACATGAAGACATTATGTTATGGTCATGACATTGAAATATTGGGTTTTGTTTGTCACATTATGATGTTGAGTTAGTTTCATTACGTTATGACATTAGGCTATGTTCACCACATAATGACGTTGGAATGTGTTCGTCACATGACGAAAGTGGGTTATGTTCATCTCATTCTGAGGTTGGATTATGTTCATCTCATTGCAATGTTAGGCTATGT
Organism: Picea sitchensis; assembly: GCA_010110895.2. NCBI lineage: Eukaryota > Viridiplantae > Streptophyta > Pinopsida > Pinales > Pinaceae > Picea > Picea sitchensis. The sequence continues at coordinate 256,827 of SNQJ01S0025004.1, forward strand.
TCATCACATTGTGATAATGGGTTTTGTTCATCACAATGCAAGGTCGACATGTTTGTCACATTGCGACATAATTTAGGATATGTTCATCAGATTGTGATGTTGCATTATGTTGGATTGCCTCAAAATATGATGTTGGTGAAGGGTTATGTTTGAATGTGACATCAAGATATGTTCATCACATTGCGATGTTAGGTTATGTTTGTCACATTGTGACAACAGGGAATGTTCATCAGATTGTGACATTAGGTTTTGTTCGTCGCATTGCAAGATCGGTTTATGTTTAACACATTGTAAAAAGTAAGTTTTGACCAAGTTTTTTGAAAAAAAAATCTAATGATATTTTTCCTTTGTCGTAAAGATAGGAACTTTGAATTGATGCGACGTATTCAATGAAAGGAAACTTCCTTGCAATGTGATGTGTCATGAATAAAATGCTTTTTTCATTAGCCAAATGTTTATTTTTATGTGACACAATGGTTTTCTTTCTCACGACCTATTGCACTTAAAATATATTTCCTCACGAAATTGATAGCAAATCAACTTAATATTCACAAACTTGATCCCAAACAAATTATATAAAAAAAGAATCAAACAAAACAAAACCATTCACTGTATTATAAAAATGATATTGACTTTTAAGTTTATATATATTGTTCTCTATGTGATAAGGAATAATTGTTAAACAACTATACAAAGTCTATTTAATTTACGTAAGTGCATGCTTAATTCCATCAAGTTAGATTATACACTTTTTTGTACTTAAAAGCCATATCATTTTTTTTCCCTATCATTTTTATCGTGAAAAATGTATTAATATTAATTTTTGGGCTTATTAAATTTTAAAGCAACACTAAATTAAAATTAATATGGAAAGTTTTGTATATATAAGTTGTGAAAGGTTTCGATTCCTGAAATATGGAAACAAAAAACTTTAATTCCAAAAAATTTACAAAACAAAACAAAACAACTTGACTCACTGTGAGATCAATTATATTTTTTGAAATCATCAATTTTACCAATCAAATAATGCAATGAAAAAAATATAAAGAAGTTTTGGAAATGAGAGAAAAAATAGATTCATTTACTTGTTCTTTGCAAATTATATTGAATCTTTCTGCAAGCAATGCAAAATTGTTTGATTTTGAGATATCCAAATCTTCTTTCATTGCACTCCCATTTTATGATACAATGTATCACTGGTTGATTTTGATTTTTAACAGTTCTATCTTACATCATAAAGTCCAATGCGTTTAATCGAGTCTCTTTCTCCCCAATTTTTTTTCAATGAAAGTACACATTATATATATACACACACTGCAACATAGAGGTTCAACCAACATAATTGTCTTCCTAATTCACATTTCACACACTTTCATATATACCAATTTAGAATTAACATTGTTAAGTTCTGTACTAGAATGAGAATAAACATTTGTTCATTAACACATATGGTTTTTCCATGAATATAAAAAATAAGATGGTTTGAAAAAATATACATTCAAGTCTAATATTAAGTCACATTGCAACATTAAGATGTTGAATTTAATAAAAAAAAGGAAAAAGTTTCTCAACTTGTAATTCAATATATTGAAATAAATTCTTTAGATTCTTATAATTAGTAAATAATCAATATGTATTAAATGATGATATTGTGTACAAATGAGTCTGAAATAGTTCAAACAATTCTGCACTTCCCCTTCAAAAGGAAACAAAAGCATGGGTAGAGTCATAGATACCCATATAGAATTAAAATCAATGGAAGCAAGTCATAAATGCAAAAAAAAAAAACTAGAGACAAAAAATCAGAACCCGACTTCTGGCTTGTGGAGTCGCCCTTGGTATTCCAGGAGCTCCTTGCCTTTGTTTCCTTTCCCAAGCTTGTCAACCACCTCTCTTGGAGTGTTTTTGTCCTTGATTTTAATAGGGCAGTCCCACATTCCAGTGGAGTGCTGGTGTTGGGTCTCCTGTCGAACTAGGAACTTGATCTTGAACTGCGAGTGAAAAAACAAAATAACAGAATAATGTTTCCCTCGACAATCTCAATCGATTGAAATTAATATATAATAATAACTTATTAATGTATTATATTAATGTGTTAATGTATATATTAATGGTTTATTAATGTATTAATTAAAGTATTAATTAACATTAGTGTATAAAATAACTTATAAATCGATTGATCATTAAATTGGTGTATGTGACTTCATTGTTTGTGTGACAAGGGACCCCTTCCATGCATGAATTTGACTACTAAATTCTACATAGATATACATGCCCTACCCCCCTCTATATTTGAACCTATGACCTCCAAGGAGGAAACACATGTTCTCAACCTTGTATAAATTAAAGTATCAATACATTACACATTATTACAATACTAAAATGTATAAATCAAAGTATTAATACAATAATAATGTAATGTAGTAATTAATTAATGCATTAATACATTATTAGCTAATACGATGAGAGATTATTAATACAAGTTAATAAAATAATACATTATTAAAGTAGTAATGCATTATTAAAGTATTAATACGTTAATAAATTTATTGAAAATGACTATGGTTAATTATGGTTGACCATGAGATCATGGTTTCTTATGGTCATGACTATGAAGGACATTAATACATTAATGCATACTATAATGTATTAATTTAATTAATTTATACATAAATACATTTTTAATAAATATATTACTAAAGTATGAATACATTAAAAAAATATCAATAGAGTGATAAAGTAATACATTAATAAATACATTATCAAAGTAGTCATACATTATTAAAGTATTAATATAGTAATACATTAATTGACAATGACCATGGTTGGCCATGACAATGGTTAACTTTGGTAGATCTTGGTTGACTTTGGGAAGGAAAGGTTGGCTATGGTTAACTGTGGTTATTCTTCACCATGGTTTAGTGTGGTTGACCATGACCATGGTTGACTATGGTTTATTATGGTTGATCATGCCCATGGATGACCTTTTTTGACCATGTGGATATGATTATTATTGACCATATTCATTATGTTTAACCATAGTTTACTATGGCACTACCATATTGCAATCATGATCATGTTTTTTTCAGCACATTACGACACCGAATTTTATTCATCACATTGTGACATAAGCTTTTGTTCGTCACATGACATCATAAGGTTATGGTCATCAATTTATGATGAAGGGATTTTTTTTGTGGCATTATGGCATTGGGATATGTTTTTCATAGTCCGACAGTGGGTTATGTTCGTCCAATTGCGATGTCGAGAAATAAACACATATACAATGAATTAAACGCATATAATTTATGTTGGATGAGAGGAAATTAAAAGTTCAACATAAATATAAACACATCATATATATGTGTGTGTGGGTTTGTGTATGTAATGAATTAAATGAAACATACAAAAAAATGAATTAAACACATAATAAACGCATTACAAACACATTATTGCGTTGGAATAGGTTTGTCACATTTTGACAGTGGGTTATGCTTGTTACATTGTGACATTGGGAAATGGTCATATATTTGCAATATTGGGATATGTTTGTCACAATGCGACATTGGGTTGCATACATCACATTACGACGTGAGGATATTTGCATCAAATTGCGATGGCAATGCATTTTTCATCACATTGCGACGATGAGGCTAAGTTCGTCACATTGAAACAATATGACTATGTTCATCACATTGTGATTACAAGGAAATGTTCATCGCATTCGACCAAAGGGTATGATCATCAAATTGCAACGTTGTTATGCTTGTCAGAATGTGACGAGACCATGTTTGTTAGAATTTAACATTATGGCTATGTTTGACATACTAGGACAAGGGGGCTATTATTGTCACATTGCAATGATGAGTCTATGTTCATGACATTGCGACAATGAGGCTATGTTCGTCACATTGTAACATTACTATGTTTGTCATGCAATGCTACCATATATAATGAATTAAACACATCATTAAATGCAATATATATACAGCATAGGGTATATGTTTTTATGATGTGTTTAACTCATTATATATATATATATATATAATATATATATGTATACATATATATGTATATATATATATATGTATAAAGTTAGTACATCTATATTTTATATAGTTTATGTTGGATGAGGAGGTAATAAAAATCAACATAAAATTCAGTATCTTATATATATATATATATATATATATATATATATATATATATAAATAATAAATTAAATGTAACATATAAAAAAATTATAAATAATAAATTAAATGTAACATATAAAAAAATGAATTTAACACATCATAAACACATTACAAACACATTTTTGCATTGAAATAGGTCATCCCTTCACAATATTGGGTTATGTTTGTCACAATGAGACAGTAGGTTGCATACATCACATTGTGACAATGGGTTATGTTTGACAAATTGCAACATTTCAAAATGTTTCTCACATTATGACATCAAGATATTTGCATCACATTGTGATGATGATGCATTGTTCATCACATTGCGACAATGATACTAAGTTTGTCACATTGCAACAATATTCTTATGTTCATCACGTTGTGAGGATAGGACAATGCTCATCATATTATGACGATAGGGTATGTTCATAAAATTGTGATGTTGTTATGCTTGTCAGAATGCGACGATACCATGTTTGTCACAATGCAACATTATGGATATGTTCATCACTTTAGGAAGACGGGGCTAGTTTCGTCACATTGCGATGATGAGGCTATGTTCATGAAATTGTGACAATGAGGCTATGTTCATCACATTGCGACAATATGGCTATTTTCATCCCAATGTGACAATGGTGATATGTTCCTGACATTGTGATCCTGGGGAAGTGTTCATCACATTGGAACATTACTATGTATGTCATGTGATGCTACCATGTTCATCACATTGCGACAACATTGTTATGCTCTTCACACTGCGACAACAGGGTTATGCTTGTCACATTGCAATGACGACGAAATGTTCATCACATTGTGACGAGGTTGGTTTCATCATGTTGCAATGATGAGGCTATGTTCATCATATTGTGATGATGAGGCTATGCTTGTCACATTGCGACAATATGACTATGTTCATCACAATGTGATGATGGGGCTATGTTTGTCACAATCCAACGATAAGGAAATGTAATGTCACATTGTGACGTTACTATATTTTTCATGTGATAATACCATGTTTGCCACATTGTAATAATATGGCTATGTTCATCATACTATGACAACGGGGCTATGTTCGTCAAATTGCTATGACCGGGCAATGTTCGTCACATTGCGACGTTACTATGTTTGTAATATTGTGATGCTACTATGTTCATCACATTGAAACATTACTATGTTCCTCATGTTAGAACATTTGGTTTTTTTCATGACATTGCAAGGTCAGGTTATTTTTTTCACATTACAAGGTCGGTTTATGTTTGAGACATTACAAAAAGGAAGTTTTGGTCAAGTTTAAAAAACAAATCTAATGAAGTGTTTCCTTTGTCACAAAGATAAGAACGTTGAAGTGATGTGATATATTACATTGAAGGAAACTTAGAATCATACTTATTCTAAGGACATTGATATCAAATCAACTTTAACTTTATAGATGATGGTTTCTAATTGTTCTAAAAACATCGATACAAAATTATCTTGAAATTTGTATACGATGAATTATACTTGTCTAAGGATATTGATAGTGAATCTACTTGATACTTGTTATAAGAACATTGATAGAAAATCATCAAGAACTTTACAGATGATGAGTTATGCTATTCTAAGGACATTGACAACAAATCTACTTGATTTATACGATGATGATTTATATTTTTTCTAAGAACATTTAAATGAAGTCAACTTGTTTTATAATTTGTAGATGAGGATTTAACAAATACTTATATAATCTAAAAATAACTAAAAATATAATTTATTGGTAGTATTCCATTAATAAATATATTTAAAAAACTAAATATATAATTTACAATCTTTCTCAAGATTAAATGCATTTACAAATTTATAGTGTTTCTTAGAGATTAAATATATTTACAATTTAATGGATTAAATTAAATTATTATTATTATTTAAATTGAATTCAAATAATTGTATTGTTATTATAAAATAAGCCCTAATACAAATAACCATACCCCTAATTTTAATAGGAATAAACCTAATCCTAATGTGGCCATAACACTAACCCTAATCCTAATAACGATTGACATTAATATATTATTAATACATTGTTTGACAACTTTAATTATTAATATTGATTAATAATTAGTGTATAAAAGGTATGTATTCTATGTACCTAAAGTAATCATTGTAAACTATAGTTAATTATATATATTAATAATAACTAATAATATTATTATTAATTAAAAATTATTAATGTATTATGTATAACAATTTTTAAATTATTAATAATAATTTATTAATGATATTATTATTGACTATTAGTTACGATGAGATCAATTAATAAAATATTATTAATAATATTTATAGTTATTATTACTATCAATAATAATAACAAGTACTGGTTTATATTAATAATAAATATATTAATTATCATGAATCATTAATAATTATTAATATAGTTAATAGTTGATATTAAACTAACCCCAAATATTAATAATATAATATAATATTAATCACTTTTTATTATAATATTGTAATATTTATAACCTTAACCCTATTAATAATTAATGTATCATTAATTAATACATTAATCCTAACCCTATTAATTAATACATTATTAATAATCTTAACAGTAAAATATTTAAATATGTAAACCACTCAATTCAACTAAGTCATTAAAAAATGATTAATTCTATTCAATTTAACATCCATAAAATAATGCTAACAAAGATTTTATATTAAATCCCAAAATTTGTCACAAACATAAATAAAAAATATTTTATAACATAAATAATTAATTATATATATATATATATATATATATATATAAATTAATTTTTTAAATCTATTAATTCTAAAAAAATATTATATTATTGTCACATCCATTATTGTCACTGCATATACATAATTTATCCATAAAATGTTCACTCTAAAATAAACATGTATCAATAAAATCAATATTAATTAAGGTAGATTGCATTAACATTATCCACCTAATTATTAACATATAACAAACTTTGATCCGGTTTTTATGTACCTGACCTCCCTCTTTCCCCTTATCTCTGTCCCTGACCTGCGAGTTGGACCCCATCCATTGGAACGGGGGATTTCACTATTAAATTACTGAAGGGTTAATTATGATTCCAATTGGCACATTAAGAATCATAACTCAATGGTACTACACCTCCCATAATAAATGCCACTAGTATTACTTAGTTTATACAATAGATTCACGAGAAAAGTACAAAAGGTACAATTTGTATAATACTTTGTAACTACAGAAAGTACAACGAACTCGGATAAACTCCATAACTCAAAAGTCAAGGGTAGAGAATGTTGATTCAAGAATAAAAATGTAATTTGAAAACAAAATGAGAACTAATATTTAAAAGTGTTGGTTCTAGAGTTGTAGAACAGTGAGTGTGTTGTTAAGGTGTAAGTCATTGGTTTGAAATTTGCGGGAACAAAAAATTCAGTTTGATGCGATCCTCTAATGATTTTGAGGACTTAAATACTCTTGAGACTAACAAAAAAAACATTTAAAAATATTAAGATTGAAGTAGTTACACCCTAATAACATTGTACAACAAAAAATCATATTGAAATGAAAATAACAGTAATTGAAAAAAAAAGAAAAGTGAAACAACATTTTCCATACAAAACATAATATGCTAAACGACGCCATGGCCTAGGTTCACTTCATGGTCAAGAGATATTGTAAAACTCGACAATTTTTTAGGTTTCAAGTGACTAAGTGAAAGATATCGAGATGTGTACATATTATCCGTAGACCAAAAAAAACTGCAGAAATTATGAAAATGCACGAAAATAATCAAGATCAGGTAGAATCCACCAAAATAATATTGTATCAAATCCATGAAATCCACTAAAATAATATTGTATCAAAGAAAATGTTTCGGTAATATTCTCCAACAATTGCATTGATAGCAGCGTGGAATTCATTTATAGAAGAATCAGTGTGGAATCCATTAGGCTCGCCACCAGTTCCATGAAACGATAGAATTTATTAAGCTGGCCATGATTTTTATGGAGAATATGAAAGGGTTTGTCAATATGAATATGATGGTTGTAGATATGAAAAATTTGGTCGAAATGTAAATTTAATATTGTAAAAGAGAAAAAGTTAATAGTGAAGTAAATTTTTAAATTCAAGTAAGTTTGTTAATTACTTGAAAGTGACAATTAGATAGCAACACATTAATTTATATTAAGTAAATGTTAAAAAGTAAATAAGTTAACGGATGCATTCAAAAAAACTAAAAAGTTATGAACGCGAAATCTCATTATATGTCAATAACTTCAACATCTTCAATTGATAACCATACAACCTAATAATCAAAATTGTAAAATCATCAACAATAATCAAGAGATATATATAACATTAATCATAGTTGAGTACATAATGATGATCTCTATAGACTTTCACCACCCACTACACTACTGATGTGGATGTATTAATGATCTTTGTCAAGGCATGTGCTGTGCGTATATCAACCCATTTATAAAGTGGTATTTCATCAATTTAAGTAATCTCATATTTCATTAGAGAGACAACTAATTTCACAATACAAACAACTTTAAACTGCAACTACTACGATACAAACAACCTTAAACTGTAACTATTTCGCGCCTTAGCACATTGATTGTAAGTTTCGGTAATGGAACGGGGTAGCAGCAAAGTTATTTTTCTTTTGTGGCTACTCGTTGAACAACTGCCATGGCTCTTTCCTCTCTGTATATTCTTATTTTTTACATAATCTAAAGTCAGCCACTTTGCTGTTGTCCCGTCAGACAAGGATGAGATAAAAATCTTACCAATCTGCCGTTTGATGCGGGGTATTCAAATCACTCCATATTCGTTTGAATTCGAGGTGAAGAATTTCTGAAATATCAGTTTGTGAAGAATTTCTGAAATTTGAGTTTGTATTTTGTAATTGCTTAAATTGTAATTTTAAACATTTATGATGAGTAGATTCAGAATTTCGAAATTAATTCATGAACAAACTTTGCAATTGATGAAATTACAATTTTATATTTAACTGAAAATTTCATCTTAATTTTATCAGAAAAGTTACTGAATAAGGGGATACTAGCACAGCCGCTAACTGGTGGCTGGTGAAAAGGCTTACAGCTGAGGAAATTCGAGGTAGAGGAAACGCGTGGACAGTTGATTAAATCTGTGATAGCATGGAAACATAGCTTGTCTAATACGTGTAATTTACTTCCAAGAATGAAGTTGAAGGAGTGCCTGCAGTGGTAATCTCAAAGGTTAATTATTTAAACGTGGCAATCATATGATGTTACAGTAAATTCTTAATATGATTAGGTAAATGTTAAAAAGTAAACAGGTTAACTGATGCATTCATAAATGCAAGGAAGTTATCAACAATAAATCTGACTAGTTGATTTTGGAGGACAATTAAGAATATACCGACATCTTCAATGTGTAGTTATCAGATTATCGGCTGTCAAGAATGTGAAGAGACTTTGCCTTGGGATGGCGGCTGTTGAACTCTTGAGCAGCAATGTGTAGTTATCAGATTATAATTTAAGATTACAAGATCATTAATTGTGCCCATCTCCAATAGGTATATGTCTTTCGAAGTAATAAATGCCCTTATCCCCACATTAATCGGACCGACTCGATAGTCAAGAATGCGAACGATGGCGGCTGTCGAACTCTTGAGCAGCGACAAATTAAGGGAAAAAAGTAAACAGAAATGGTTGAAGATATTTTCATTCACGTGGAATATGTGTGCCCGTCGTTCTCGTTACTGTATGTATGTGGCGTATCATAAGGTGACATATCCTAATCAATTATCAATGCTTGGAAGACACAGCTAGTCCCATACGGCACGGCATCTTCCTTGGCGTATCCGTTATAGACTTTCAATCCATCTGCAGATCAATCGAGCTCCTTATAAATCCAACGCCCTCGCATCCATTTTTCAAGTGTCTCATGAGAAAAAATGGCAGCGTTTAAAGACCGATCGAAGAACATCCAGATTGGATGTGTGGCCATCTTTTGTTGTTCAATTCTCGCATGTAAATTAGCATTACCTTGCATTTTTTCTTCCTAATTTGATAAATGCTTCATACTATAGAATTGTTATTCAAAGCTTTAAATTCGACATGGTCGGTCTATTAAACTGATTATAATTCAATTAGGTGCGCAGATGGTGATAAAATAGGAGTGAACTACGGCATGGACGGAGACAATCTTCCATCTCCAGACGAGGTGCTAACTTTGATGAACAACAGCAACATCGGGAAAATCAGGATTTTCCAAGCAAATAAAGATGCACTGAAAGATTTTGCGACTTCTGGGATCGATGTAATCGTGGGAGTCGGTAATGACGAATTGGAGGTCATATCCTCCAGCCAGGACTCAGCAAACGGTTGGGTTAACGACAACATTGTCCCCTTCTATCCCGCCACCAATATCAAATACATTGCAGTGGGCAACGAGGTTTTGCTCAGCACTCAGAACGTATCGTATCTTTTTCCTGCCATGACCAACATACAAATCGCGATTCAGAACGCCAATTTGCAGAACATCAAAGTCTCCACCGCCCACGTCTCGGGTGTTAGTAACGGCTACCCGCCGTCTAAGGGAGCTTTCAGAAACGATGTGAAGGAGACGATGACCCAAATACTCAAGTTTCTATCAGATAACGGGGCTCCCTTCTTGGCCAATGTCTATCCATACTTCAGCTACATCGGCAACAGAAACGACATTTCTCTGGACTACGCTCTGTTTAAGTCCACGTCTACGGTGGTGCCAGACGAAGATCATAGCTACAGCAACTTGTTCGATGCCATGGTTGATACTCTTTTTTCGGCCATGGAAGCCTTGGGATTTTCCGACGTCCCGATCGTCATTACGGAAAGCGGATGGCCTTCTGCTGGCGAGGATGTGGCCACAACTGAGAATGCTCAGGCTTATAACAGTAAACTCATCCAACATGTACTATCGAATGTAGGGACACCCAAGAAGCCAGGAATGAGCATCGAGACATATGTCTTCGCACTCTTCAACGAGAATCTGAAGCAAGGGGATGAGACAGAGCGTAACTTTGGACTCTTCTACCCTGATAAACAGCCTGTATACTCTGTCAACTTCTCACCATGAGTTGCGTGCGAATCGACCGCTCCATGTGAGCCGAGTCGATGTCGACAATCCCTTAAGGTTGATGGAGTGATATGTATATAATACGCTACATGTATTGTGAAGTTGACTTTATATCGTATTGGAAAGTGAAACACTTTACATTTCTTTTTATCAGTAAAATTGAGCGATTTGAAACAACCCAAGTAGTTCACCAATTAAAAAGTATACGGACAGACTTCCTTAACCTTTAAGGAAAGAAAATATCTACTTCCAACTGCCCAATCAAAATGAAACAGCACTAGCATAGACAATTAATGGAAACCATTCTTCCAAAATGTCTGTTTTTTTATTACATGTGCATAACTGATGTCGAGTACACGAATTGAGACTAATTGCATATTCCTTATAAGTATCCATTCCACGCCTGTGTAGCTGTCCAACCTATATGGCTCTACAAATTCATGAATTTACAGACTTCTACATGTAAAATGAATTGACTCGTTGGAAGTATACGCTTGTCTATAAACGGACATACGATTCGGGAGTTTTTTCGGGCTGTCGTTTTTGTTTGGATAGACATTTTTGTTTTTTTAATGATGGCATAGTATACCAGCTGACATTCACGCCTCATTGCCACAGATGGCATATTAGGCAGGCGTTTTTTCTTTTTAATTGTGTGATGGCATATTAGGCGGGCGATTTTTCTTTTTAATTGTGTGAAGAGCGGCATGGTGGGGGGCATAGAATACCAGCGTGCGTAGGACTACTTTGTGATATTCTAACGCCTCATTGCCATAGATGGCATATTCGGCCAGGGTTTTTGTTTTTTAATTGTGTGAAGATGGCATGGACGACGGACATAGAATACGAGGAGGGTGCGGCTACTTTATGATATTCTAACCTGCCGGGATCCAAGGATTATTACAGTATGTACGCCTCACACAAATGTTAATGTGTATGCACAATTAATTTGCCATTCTTATGACTTTGATAAGATCAGATGTTAATTTGTATGCGCAATTAATTTGGCATGCGTATGGTTTTGATAAGATTAAAGATTTGCAGTTTTATGAAGGAATACAGATCAATGAAAGATCAGTTAATATCATTGAGTGTGATGAGTCTCAAATTGCTTTTGTTTTGTTTTTTCTACAGACAAGCAACACAAGTTCCACTTGCTGGTTTTAATTTCCATTAGAAATAGGGATAGTCCTCTTGTATATTGTTTGAGGAAAGATCTATTTTCTTTTCAATACATTATGCTTCAAACTTCTATTTTCTTTTCAATACATTATGGGGATTTAACATCTATTTTCTTTTTAATACATTATGGGGATTTATAGAACATACAAATCGCGATGAAGGAGGCCAAAGCCTTTACGTGTCATAAATAACTTTAAAATAAGTTATTAAAATCTATGTAAATACTCCATTCTAATAGTTAAGTCGAAATCTAACTCCCATTTTTTAAATTTATATAAATACTCCATTCTAAAACTAAGGCTTTTACGTGTAAAAATAACTTTAAAATAAACTTTTTAAAATTTATGTAAATACTCCATTCTAATACTTAGGTCGAAATCTAACTCCCCTTTTTTTAAATTTATGTAAATCCTCCATTCTAATAATTATGTCGGAATCTAACTTCCCATTAAATATGAGATATATTAGTTTCGATTTGATGAAAGAACAAATACTAAATGCAATATACACGATAAACTATTCCACTAACTAATAAGGATTTTAGGAATCAATGAATGATCACCATTGTATAAATATGTGTTTCAAACGCTATAAGCAATCACAAAGAAATGTGTTTTCAAACGCTATAAGCAATCACATAGAATCAATACGAGGAGACTTCAATCAATCTCATCACCTCTTGGACAAAGGAGGTGGAATAAGAAGAGTAGAGAATGATAATAAATTCTTTAATGACACCATTTAACAATTAAAAGATATTGATATTGGAACACATATTTGGCACAACAAGTGGGAGTGGGGGGTGAGCATGGTTGGTTTCGAGAACTCATACCCCAACACACAACACCATGGAACTATAGTATATTAAAAGATAAAAATGTAGTTACAATGAAGTTAAGAGACGTTAGTATAAATGACCAACTGTGTGTAACTGTAGATAGATTAATGAAGGATGTAATTACCTTATTTTAGCACTCCCCTTTAATCATATATGGTAATAACATTAACCAGATCTATCTCCAGTGTCCCTTGGAGTAATATTTTTTCACTATGGGCTTCACATTTGATAGTTCATCAACACATTAGACTCCCCCTTAATCATAACTTGGTCCCAACCATCTCACATTCTCAGAGTACAATCCATCTCACATCCCCCCTTTAATCGAAGATTCAACTTCTTTGATTCAACATCAAGCCAACATACGATTACACCTGACACCCTCGTACCTACCCTAGTGGTTCATTCCACAACTTGATGCCACATCCTCTTTATGCATCAAAGGGATATACCATGCATTACGACGCTACCAGTATGCCCAAATAATAGGGCTTACAACAAACCCGGGGAGATCAACTTTCCTATGGCTAGAATTTTACAACTAGGGCCAAACAAATCTCTAGGGTATCGAGTACAACCGATCATGCACCCCTTCATTACAACATTTCATCACTATGGGTTGTCAACTTACTCCATTTACCACGTGATCACTTCCCAACACCTTCTCTCCATCGTTTCATAGTGGGTTGTTATATTCGTTGGGGACTTTGTACTAAAACTTTTGTCGCAAATTTAATCTTTGAGTTCTTCAACGAAACACAACAATCCTCAATCTTGTTGTTGGAGACCTTTCTTGTAGACTTCCTTCTTGGATGACTAACCTTTCTTCACTTTGGATCTTTTCACCTAGTGGTTTTTTGACTTTCTTGTCTTCTTCTCTCCACTTTGGTCCTTTATCGGTTCACCTCTTGCTTCCCTTCTTGTAGGGATATATCGATCATACTTTTATCACTCCTCTTCAATGATATATTTATTTATCCTTTCTTTTTCACACCAATTTTATTTCGATCCAAATCGATTCAACTTCTTCGAGGCCACACACCACAGACTTGACTTGCTCACGCATTGTGCCATTTTATAGACTTCACACAATATTTTAAAGTCATGTCACCACATCTCATGCAAGTCAATCCACTCATGCAAGTCAATCCTCTCACACATAAAAACTAGGTCCCAATCCTGCATGATCAGGTGGATATCTTCTTTCTTGATCTTGTATTTTTTTTGGACCCATTCTTCTCTTGGGTCCTTCTTTTCCTGTACATATATATGATGTCGGTATGCTCTAAACCACACAATCAGGGTTTATGTCTCTACCAATTATTGTGAGATGCGTGGTGTGTAGATATTTATTTTTTTGTTAGTTATGTACTAAAAATTCTAATACTTAGCTGCTAAACATGGATTTACTCTGAGTCCCAAAAACTGTGCATACTATGAATCTTCCCATGCCACAAATAGAATCGAAATTAAAATCCATGGTTAATGAAACTAGGAGGAGACTTTAATCTCATCACTTGTTGGAGAAATTAGGTGGAATAAGAAGACTGGAGAATGATAATAAATTATTTAATAACACCATTCAACAATTAAAAGATATTGATATTGTCAATGGAACACACATTTGGCACAACAAATTGGGGGTGAGCATTGTTGGTTTCGAGAACTCATGCCCCAACACACAATACCATTGAACTATAGTATATCAAAAGATAAAAATATAGTTACAAATAAGTTAAGGGACAGTAGTATAAATGACCAACTGTGTGTAACTGTAGATAGATTAATGAAGGATGTAATTACCTTATTTTAACACTCCTGTTTAATCATATATGGTAATACCATTAACTAGAGCTATCTACAACGTCCCTTGGAGTGATAGTTTTTCACTATGGGCTTCACATTTGATGGTTCATCAACACATTAGAATCCCTCTTAATCATAACTTGGTCCCACCATCTCACATTCTGAGAGTACAATCCATCTCACATTCCCCCCTTTAATCGAAGATTCAAATTCTTTGATTCAACATCATTCCAACTACAAGTACACCTGACACCCTCGTACTTACCCTAGTGGTTCATTCCAAAACTTGATGCCAAATCCTCTTTATGCATTAGAGGGATATACCATGTGTTACAATGATATTGGTATGCCCAAATAATAGGGCCTACAATAAACTTGGCAAGATCAACTCTCCTATGGCTAGACTTTTACAACTAGGGCCAAAAAACTCTTTGGGGTGTTGAGTACAACCGATCATGCACCCTCTCATTACAACATTTCATCACTATGGTCTTTCAGCTTACTCCATTTCCCACGTGATCTCTTTCCAACGCCTTCTCTCCACCATTTCATAGTGGGTTCTTATATTCCCTGGGACTTTGTACCAAAATTTTTGTTGCAGATTTAATCTCTATGACTTCTTCAATGAAAGACAAAAATCCTCAATCTTGTTGTTGGAGACCTTTCTTGTAGACTTCCTTCTTGGATGCCTACCTTTATTCACTTTGGATCTTTTCACCTAG
>SNQJ01S0025005.1:0-64309 GCA_010110895.2 Picea sitchensis
GAACCTTTAATTAAAGTTAAAATTTCAACAATGACGAACAATGACGATATGAGGGAGATGTTGCTTATGAGTTGGGTCAACATAATATTAAAATGAAAAATAATAACTTAGGATAAATAATACGTGTATATTAAATAAAATGAAAAATATAAATTTTCCTGTCAAAAAGAAAACCTAAGAAAATAGTAGTAAACATACATATAAGTGTTTAGGTTTTCTCTTTCACATTAAAATTTATATTTTAATGTAAAAACCTATCATCAGTTAGTTGTTAATGAGCATTGAAAACAACCATAAGTCTTTATGCACCAATATTGTAACACACTCGACCCCCTTAAATTACTCTAGGGATCTCATGGGATGTTCAAATATCCTCTCTTTATGCTCAGGCGCATCAATGTCTATGTGCGGACTTCTCATATCACAACATAAGCTATGTTGTGTCTTACAAATTCATAGTGATAGGTCTCCTCTAGAGTTAGTTGAGGTGTCTAGGAATCCAAACACTTCAATCGAACGATCAACATTCCTCCTTGGACTCATCTTAACGTCTTGTATCTAATTCATACTCACTCCCTTCTAGCTACTCACTCGCCAGATTCACCATTCTCTCCGAGGGCACCATTTCAAAGTATTACCTTAAGGAACTAATGACTCTCGGATATCCCAGTTCAACGACTATGATTTCATCGAGGTCTCTACTCAATCGATGGTTACCCTCCTTTCATGTCTTGGTATTAAAATTCCATGTGGGACCTACACAATTAATGTCTCGGATAAAATCTCGCCCATTTCCAAATCAATGGTCACCTTCGTTCTCAGAGCTCCTTCTTATCAAAGTATTCCCATTTTGTCTCCACATACTACTCTAAATATGCCACTCAGACCACAAATTCCTCGACAGATCAAATGGTCCTCGTTCATTTGATCCAGTGGTTGTGGGTGCCTCAATGGTTCCAACCAATCACTATATAAGGTTAAAGAACTCTCCTCTTCGAGGAAGTTCTCATTAGATCTAACGACTATGATCCCAGAACACTCTCTGTGATATCTATGGTCCTCAATCTCCTTATCATCGAACTCCCTCTTCTAATATTCTTCCCAGACTTCCAACTCACCTTAATCCGATAGAATATTGACTGGATCCAATGGTCTAGAATCCACCATATCCATACGCCAATGGATTAATAGGTCTCGTTGAATCGAAATCTCCCTTGTCAGAGTCATGTTATGATCTAACCCTTGATCGCTCCGATGGGTGCACCATCTAATCAAAATTCCATATCTTCTTTCCACACCGATCCAACGGCTATGAATCATCCTGATTGAACTCAAGTTTTTCTTCAGGAAAAAACAGTCCAAATATGGACTTAAGTATTTAGGGGTCTCTTCTAAGTCTTTTCCAGGTTCTGTTGGACTCCTAAGAAATTGGAATCTCGAACTTAACCAAATAAAGCATCTCATTTATGGATTGGATGGGGATTTTGAGATATTTCAAACTTTCCAATTAAAAACAGAAGGTTCCCCCAGGGTCTTAGGTTCCTTAACCCCTACCAGGACTCTCCAGATACTAGGGTAGTTCTATCTTCCAGATGAATATTTTGTCCATATCTTAAAATCTTTCCTCCAAAGCTGCAAGGTCCTCAGGGTACAAACAACTCTTACATGTTCATTTTCATATTTAACATGTTAAACAATGGCTATAACAAACATAACCAATTTACTCTAATTTTCAATTCATTCATCACATGCATTTACATTTCCCATTTCATTCAAACAATACTTGTATACATCATTTATGCACAGTTAAAAATATCAAGCCAAACACTTATCTGATAAGAAAAATAGCCACACCAAATGACTGAGAGAGGACACCTTTCCTCCCAACCTTAGGTCTTACTGTAGAGTTCCTTCCTACAATATACCACCCCCGTGCCAAGCCATGATATCACATGAGAAAAATTCATCTAGTTTCTCAGTCTCTAAATGATCGAGGAAGGTTACTCTCCTCCCCACTACCGACAACAATAAAATTTACCCCCATCCCACTGAGCTCAGGGTCTCTACAGGTTTATCAGGTGGTTTGTCAAATAGATTTCCTTTGCAGGAGGGAGTCCCTTCTCTACTAAATAGTCCTTTGATGACATCCCCTTACCATTGTTAGTTTCTGTCTAGTAAGAACCAAGCTGCAACCCTCTATTGCTCCAATCTGGTCT
Organism: Picea sitchensis; assembly: GCA_010110895.2. Taxonomy (NCBI): domain Eukaryota; kingdom Viridiplantae; phylum Streptophyta; class Pinopsida; order Pinales; family Pinaceae; genus Picea; species Picea sitchensis. Next base: position 2,217 of record SNQJ01S0025005.1, read on the forward strand.
GAGTCTTCTCTATTTCAGGGTGATCATCATTAACTCAGACGAGATTCCTATTTTATTCAAGGAAATCTCTTCACTTTCTTCTCTTCTTCGCTTTTGCACTAGATAAGTCTCTGTTCTCTGCATGCTCTTTGTTTCTTCTTACTGCTCTTGGTAATTACAGTTTTTCCTTTGTTTTTCTTTTCCAATTCTTTCTCTCCCATGTGCGTGCATGCCTCCATCCATGTTATTCTTCTAGTAATTGTCTTATGTGGGTTTTCTAGTGGCTTTTTGACCTATGGACTTTTCTTCCACCAATCCTTGGGATTCCACTGGCTTCTGTCAGAAGCAACGTCCAGTCAAGAACTTGAATTTTGAAAGGGCAATCCAGGGGTGTACTTCTATCATAATTTTCAGTTGACCCTTTCCTCTTCAAGAGGTAAGATATGTTAGCAGTATTAACTTCCTCAACCACCAATCCTAGCTTCCATTACTTATCACATGGCTCCATGCAATTTGGTACATTGGTACGTGTATGCTTATTCTTAACACGCATAAGCTACCTTGTTAAACAAGCTTTCTATTTTCTTCATTAAAATCTCTTAGCTCCACCTCACTAGTCCACTTCATCAATTCCACATATGATATCATGGACAGTACTTTAAAGGTTTGTCCCTCTTATTCAACTATCTGGTGTATTTCTTTGATAGACAAAAGTCTATGTTGGTATTAAAATGTATTGTAGATAGATGTATTATTATATATATATATATAGAGAGAGAGAGAGAGAGAGAGAGAGAGAGAGAGAGAGAGAGAGAATGCATTTAGTGTCCCATGTTACAATGAGGGCCCTTTTTATATAATTACACTCCTTAATTTCTCTTTTCCATCCCCTCGACCTTCGTACTTCTTTCTTAATATGTAATTAGTAACCTTTCATGCTAGCATCTCACCATGCAAGAACCGTCAACATTGTCATTAATGAGCAAAATGCTTGAGGAGATATCCCATTAATACACATTAAACCAAGATCTGTGGAGAGTTATATTGTCCCTTCCGATTGTTCATCTCAAACACGAGTTGTCCCGTTCGCCCGTTCAGGAAATCTCCAATGATTAATTGCTCGTTGCCTTATTCGCCATGATCAGGCTTCTATGTATGCAATTACTAGTCTTTAATGCTAACAGTGCATCATGCAACAACCATCGAAATTGTCATTAATGAGCGAAAGTCTCGAGGAGATCTCCCATTCACATGCATTGGACCAAGATTTGCACAGCGTTGTATTATCCCTTCCAACTCTTCATTTCAAACATCGTGTGGGGAAAACAAACGTTCTTGTAAACTTATGGTAGCAATTCAAAAAAAGTTTTGTGGAGATACAATCAATCTCTTTGGACGTCAGGACTAGAAGGTCCAGGGCATACTCTTACTATTCATCCCGTTTTGCCTAGAACAAAGTGATTTGGACCTCTGGAATCGCTTGTGCAGGCTCCGTCCCTGAGGTTTTTGAGTGTAAGGAGGTGGTCTCTTGGTGCACCGAAAATTATATTTCAAGCCAAATAATTATTCCACTGCACGACCATTCTCATGTTTCTTTGCCACCTCAGGTCTTCCGCAAGATGTTAAGATTATCAGAGCCAACATTGACCTTTAGAGGACAAGACTGCAAGCAGTTACTAGAAGAACATGATAATGGGTTGGAAATCTTAGCTTAGTTCCTCGAAGAACCGATATAAGTTCCTGAACATATCACAAAGTTGCAGGTAATTTCCTTTAGAAATCCATTCCGGGAAATTGCTTGGCTGCTTACAAGAATAATGGGACAGGAATCCACAACAAGCATTTCCCGTATAGTTATTTATATTTTCTACTTCACAGTCAAGGAACAATTCATTTTCGATTGGTGGAAGCTAATTTCCATTGAAATATGTTCCCAGTTGTCATGATTCAAAGAATCGAATAAATTTTATATGTCATTCTACATGATTTTTCCAATAGTGCATTGATGTCCATTTCCAAAACTGTTTCTTTCCAAGAAAATAAGCTATGAATTCGACCTAGTACCATTCTGGTACCAGGCCCTGTGGAGGCACAAGGCATCCCATTGTTTTTATGATGTTTTTAATGACTTTGTCTTAGTTTTCAAAGATATATTGTTAGGAAAGGATGCTCCCCGAATGTCTGGCCAGGAAACCAAGTTTTTGAGCAGGAAGGGATACTTGATCAAAAGAAAAATCACAGTGTGATAATGGTCTTTGGCTCTAAGGAAAATCCTTCTTTCCTTCCATGCCACATCACGAACAAGATGTTTGTTACAGAAATAGCAAGGAAATACAAACACTGGTTGCATTTTTTCCATGACAAGAAAAAAAAGGTTCATTCTTCTGCCCTGGAAAGTCAAGGACTTCGTGTGAAAAAACTTCAACAAGATTGACGAATTCACAGGCCATTTCAAGAACTTGAACCTAACATATGCTGAAAGGCTAAAAGGGTTCGACCCTAATGGGATTTTTCGAGAACATTTAATATCAGTTGGCTTTAGCAGCTCTTTTGTCCATAGACACCTGACCAAAGATAAACATAGTGACGAAAACATGCCTTCTTCTGACATTTGTGATGTAGAGACATTGAAAAGCGCGACTGAGTTGTATAGACAATAGGGAAAAGTATCTGGTGAGAAGAGTGTCTAGTCCGCCGCCAACACTCCCAAGAGCACGACATCACGGAGCATCGCGTCAACGGCCCACCCCAGTAAGAAAGAAACCCAGAAATCTTCAAACAGAGGAGGATATAAGAACCCTCCCCGCACAAAAATTGATAGTTCTCACAAAGTTCCCCTGACGAAGAAGAGAAAAAACATTGTAGGGCAGACAGACGAACCTGAAATTGAAAGTGAGCAGATGCAACTTGAAATTGAAATTGAGCACATGCACAAAGTTGGCCCGTCCGCAGACGCGATGCACCATAGTTCTGCAATGGAAATAGCTGACACCGACATTTTTGACGAAGATGAATCCTTCGTATTCCAGAGTGCTACTTTTGACAACCAATCTAAAAATATAGTCATTGAAAAGAGAGATGTAACAAATAAGAAAGGAAAATCTCGTACAGAGATTAACTTTAGGAAAATGCGGCCGTCCGAAATTTCCCTATTTCACCGCGTAACTGGTGATGCTCTTGATGATTCCATTGGAGGAATTGAAGTGGAGAATGCCAGACTTAACGACCATGTCAAGGAATTGGAGGAGGATTTCATTGCTACCCTCGAATTTTCTAGTCCTTTAGCAAAAACTGTGTCTGCTACCCCTGCAGCCAAGTTAAAATGATCCTCCAGCCTCCTTGCATCATGTAGAGCCATTGTAGAGAATAACATCAAGAAAATAATGAAACTAGTTACTGAAGCCTGGGAAACATCACAAAATATAGCTTCCTTTCGAAAGACGACAAATGATTTGCACGACCATTTGCAGATGAATTTTAAAAATGATCAACACTTCTATGAATAGATGTTGACCCCTTTTTCCAACAATGCCATCAACAGCTCGGATCTGAAAAGAAGACAGGAGGATATCCCCTCCCCAAAGAGCGATCAAACAATTAAAAGAATGTTGGAAAACGAAAGTTAAGAACCTGCAGCTCATTGTCGAATCATGTGAACAAGCCATATCAGAAAAAGAATAATTATTCAGAAACTTGACCCAAATAGACTTAGCCAGAAGTACCAACGATGTTCAATACCCAAACTTAATCTTCAAATCCTTGTCAATGACCAAATAATTCTTTGATGAACAACTTGATATTTTAAAGGAGTTGTCTTTAGAAAAGTTTTACGACATCCTTGAATATCGTGTAGATGAGCTCGAGAATTGGCTGCTGGACTATTCGGCACACAATGAAGAAATTGAACAGACTCTGCATAATATTTCTATGGATCTAAGGAAATTAGAAAACGAGCTTTTCGACATAGAAATCTAAGATGAAGTCAATGTGGCCCCCATGAGAAGCTACAATGAAGAATGGTTCCAACGGAGAATGGACAAGCTCGTCGACGAAGGGAAACAGTCGGTTGGCACAATTCCAGCGACCGTCGATGACACCAACAAAAACGTATTGGCTTCATAATAAGTCTATACTGATGTCATCTTGTTTTCTTTATCAATTTAGTTATTCTACCTCTTTAAATAGAAATCTCTAACCAAAGACTCATAACTTGCAATTTCTTCTTTTCAGGTCTTCCTCTGTACCATCGCGTGCTTCCTCTTTATACAGTCCTAATTCTTGTACTTATTTATTTTATGGTCCGCAGGAGCCCCAATCCCAGTCTATATGAAAAACGCATTTAAATTTCCAAAAATATGGAATAGATTCCAGAAATATGTAACAAACATTATTAATTTTTGATAAATTTCAAAGAAAACTAATTCGGGAATGCTAATTTTTTTTTTCCTTGAACTATGATAGATGTCAGAAAATTGTGTTTATTATATTTCAATGTTAATGTCTGTGTTTCTTGGTCCTTTTTTCCAGGAACCTTTGTTTCAAGACATTATTAATATTTCATAAATTTCAAAGAAAACTAATTCGGAAATGATAATTTTTTTTCCTTCAACTATGTTGGATGTCAAGAAATTGTCTTTATTATATTTGAATGTTTAATGTATATGCTTCTTGGTCCTTTTTCCAAGGAACCTTTATTGCAATTCATTTAGGCATAAATTTTCTAAGTCCCATGTTTCAACTATACACACCCCAGGAAAAAACTTTCTCGTTCGCTTATTAACATTGGGGGTCATCTACAAGACAAATGTCTTGTGGCTAGCCAGTGACACGTTGCCACAAAGTCATCCTCTGCACAGATAACACATGTACTTCAACCTGCTTCCCACATGTTTGTACTCGGTCCCGTCGTAGCAATGCATTTATTCCCATTCCAACCTGGCAGGGACTATGCTGCCATGCAACACTTGTTACATTTAACAACAATTCATGACCAAAAATATCAATAAACTTACAGTTCCACATACATGCATGACCATTTCCACTTTATGGAAAACTTTACAACATCCATCAATAAAGCCAACATGATGTAGTCAATCCTTAGTTGCCATGTTGTTGTGAAGGAGCAAGCACTCGAGAATTAAAATCAACCCTCTTAAAATCAATCCTTAATTGTCGGATTGTTGTAGTCAATCCATGTTATGAACCCTCTTGTCTTCCATGGTATCAAAAAGATCCAAAAGAAACTAAGATGCAATTTTTTTTGTGTTTAAATATTAATTAAAAAGACATTTAAGAAAAATGATTTTCCAAAACTTACAAAACCATTTATAAAAAAAAGAAATTTACAGAAAATTGTTTGGAATTCCTTTTCCTTTCTACTCACATTTTAGTTTTATTTTATTTTTGCATGTGACAACTTTGAAACAACTGATACATCATTAAGTTTTTCATAAAAGTCCCCAATATTTTAAGTCTTAACATTTTTTAGCTAATATTTTATAAATAAATTAAAATTTGATATTGAAAATTATATATATATATATATATATATATATAACAATGACTCTGGACATATTTACAATGAGAAAATGAACCTTTAATTAAAGTTAAAATTTCAACAATGACGATATGAGGGAGATGTTGCTCAACATAATATTAAAATAAAAAATAATAACTTAGGATAAATAATATGTGGAAATTAAATAAAATAAAAAATATAAATTTTAATGTCAAAAAGAAAACCTAAGAAAATAGTAGTAAACATATATATAAGTGTTCACTACTATTTTTTTAGGTTTTCTTTTTTACATTAAAATTTATATTTTAATGTGAAAACCTATCATAACTTAGTTGTTAATGGGCATTGAAAACAACCATAAGTCTCTATGCACCAATACTGTAACACACTCGACCCCCTTAAACTGCTCTAGGGATCTCATGGGATGTTCAAATATCCTCTTTTTATGTTTGGACACATCAGTGTCTATGTGCAGAGTTCTCATATCACAACATAAGCTATGTTGTGTCTTACAAATTCATAGTGATAGGTCTCCTCCAGAGTTAGTTGAGGTTTCCAGGAATCCAGACGCTTCAATCGAACGATCAACATTCCTCCTTGGCCTCATCTTAACATCTTGTATCTAATTCAGACTCACTCCCTTGAAGCTACTCACTTGCCAGATTCCCCATTCTCTTCGAGGGCATCGTTTCAAGGTATTACCTCAAGGAACTAATGCCTCTCGGATATCCCAGTTCAATGACTACGATTTCATTGAGGCCTCTACTCAATCGATGGTTACCCTCCTTTCATGTCTTGGTATTAACATTCCATGTGGGACCTACACAATTAATGTCTCAGATCAAATCTCACCCATTTCCAAATAAATGGTCACCTTCATTCTCAGATCTCCTTCTTATCGAAGTATTCTTATTCTGGCTCCACATACTACTTTGAATATGCCAGTTCGACCACAAATTCCTTGACAGATCAAACGGTCCTCGTTCATTTGATCCAGCAGTTGTGGTGTGCCTCAGTGGTCCCAACCAATTACTATATAAGGTTAAAGAACTCTCCTCTTCGAGGAAGTTCTCATGAGATATAACGACTGTGATCCCAGAACAATCTATGTGATATCTATAGTCCTCAGACTCCTTATCATTGAACTTCATCTTCTAATCTTCTTCCCAAACTTCCAACTCACCTTACTCCGATAGAATATTGACTGGATCCAACGGTATATAATCCATCATAGCCATACTCCAACAGATTAACAGGTCTCGTTGAATCGAAAAATCCCTCATCATAGTCCTCTTATGATCTATCCCTTGATTGCTCCGATGGGTGCACCATGTAATAAAAATTCCAGATTTGCTTGCCACGCTGATCCAACGGCTATGAATCATCCTGATTGAACTCAGGTTTTTCTTCAGGAAAAAATAGTCCAAATATGGACTGAAGTATTTAGGGGTTTCTTCTAAGTCTTTTCCAGGTTCTGTTGGACTCCTAAGAAATTGGAATCTCGAACTTAATCAACTAAAGCATCTCATTTATGGATTGGATGAGTATTTTGATATATTTCAAACTTTCCAATTAAAAACGAAAGGTTCCCCCAGGGTCTTAGGTTCCTTAACCCCTACCAGGACTCTCCAGATACCAAGGTAGTTCTATCTTCGAGATGAATATTTTGTCCATATCTTACAAGATTTCCTCCAAAGCTGCAAGATCCTTAGGGTACCAACAACTCTTACATGTTCATTTTGATAGTTAACATGTTAAACAATGGCTATAGCAAACATAACCAATTTACTCTAATATTCAATTCATTCATCACATGCATTTACATTTCCCATTTCATTCAAACAATACTTGTATACATCATTTATGCACAATTAAAAATATCAAGCCAAACACTTATCTGATAAGAAAAATAGCCACACCAAATGACTGAGAGAGGACACCTTTCCTCCAAACCTTAGGTTTTACTGTAGAGTTCCTTCCTACAATACATCACCCTCGTGCCAAGCCATGATATCACATGAGAACAATTCATCTAGTTTCTCAGTCTCTAAATGATCAAAGAAGGTTACTCTCCTCCCCCCCACTGACAACAATAAAATTTACCCCCATCCCACTGAGCTCAGGGTCTCTACATGTTTATTAGGTGGTTTATCAACTAGATTTCCTTTGCATGAGGGAGTCCCTTCTCTACTAAATGGTCCTTCAATGACATCCCCTTACCAATGTTAGTTTATGTCCAGTAAGCACCAAGCTGCAACCCTCTATTGCTCCAGTCTGGTCTGAGTCTTCTCTATTTCAGGGTGATAATCATTAACTCGGACGAGCTTCCTATTTTCTTCAAGGAAATATCTTCACTTTCTTCTCTTCTTCGCTTCTGCACTAGATAAGTCTCTGTTCTCTGCATTCTCTTTGTTTCTTCTTACTACTCTTGGTAATTACAGTTTTTCCTTTCTTTTTCTTTTCCAATTATTTCTCTCATGTGCGTGCATGCTTCCATCCATGTTATTCATTTGGTAATTGTCTTATGTGGGTTTTCTAGTGGTTTTTTGACCTATGGACTTTTCTTTCACCAATCCTTGGGATTCCACTGGCTTCTGTTAGAAGCAACCTCCAATCAGGAACCTGAATTTTGAAAGGGCAATCTAGGGGTGTACTTCTATCATAATTTTCAGTTGACCCTTGCCTCTTCAAGAGGTAAGAAATGTTAGCAGTATTAACTTCCTCAACCACCAATCCTAGCTTCCATTACTTATCACATGGCTCCATGCAATTTGGTACTTTGGTACGTGTATGCTTATTCTTAACAAGCATAAGCTACCTTGTTAAACAAGCTTTCTATTTTCTTCAAAAAATCTCTTAGCTCCACCTCACTAGTCCACTTCATCAATTCCACATATGATATCATGGATAGTACTTTCAAGGTTTGTCCCTCTTATTCAACTATCTGGTGTGTTTCTGTAATAGACAAAAGTCTATGTTGGTATTAAAATGTATTGTAAATAGATGTATTATAATATATATATATATATATATATATATATATATATATATATATATATATATATGGAATGCATTTAGTGTCCCAATGTTACAGTAGAGATTTATATAGTAGGCAAGGTTCCCTTTGAAATTTCACATGAAGAGTCATGTCATAGTAGGCAAGGTTCACTTTGAACTTTCACATGAAGAGTCATGTCTCTTTGATAAGACACATCCTTACATCTTTTCATAATATAATTTTAGATTATTATGTTTGTTACATTTTCTCCCTCTTAACGAATTCTTTGTCCTCAAAGAATAATGATAAGAATTTTTTTTAAGCTAAGCCTAAGGTTTTTTTTTTTGGTTTATAATCCTCACCCATCACCGTACAATTTGAGTCATACAGAATGATACAGACGTGTCATATCCTATGAAATGATTACACGAACGCAATCCAACAACCAATTCCTAGGCATATTGATGAATTTTGAAAGCCTACAACTAAGTAGTCAATAGCGGGTTGAACAATTGTATATTCTGCATTTCTGATAAGGTTCTGTGGTCGGGTGTCTGTGTTAACAAAATTTTGGGCGTCCCTTTCCATTCTAATGATACCATCGTTTCCATTATGATGATTGTGAGATGGATAAATTGCAGCTGCATCTACATCCTCTACGTGTCTGGTTTGTTGCTTGAGTAATTCTAGGTCATCGTCTGCCTTAATAATTTATTTTGTAGACGGTCAATTCTTAGGAACAAAAGACAATGTATCCTCTACTATAATCGTTTTTGACTCACAATCAATTCCTTCCATTTCCTTTCTCATTATCAAATCGGGCTGCACATCTTCTGGGTGGTACAATTATTTAACAAAATATCGATCATATATGATATCATACGTGGGAATTGTAACTGGATCTGGCATGAATCTGTTTGAAATTGGGAAGAAAAATTATTTGGGTATTTCTTCATATTTTTCGCTGCCATGAATATGTTGACATGGAGATGGGGTTTTTCGTCGACCATAATTTCGAGATTTAATGACACTTGCTTCTTTCAAGACATACTAACCCGACATGGAATATGGAATCACTGTCAATTAAGGATTGACCCACAATCCATTTTCTCTTCTTTTCCAACTCATAAATTGGATGTTGTTGGGTTTCTCCAAACTAAATTTGTCGGGAAAACTTCCCTTATATGTTGGGCGAATTCCTCTTGCGTCAAAGAATAACAAATATTGTAAGGAGTAGTTCACCTTTCAACTCTATCATATGCTCCAATTCCAATCTATCTTAATCATAGGATGTAAATTGGGAAGTTTTAAATTTTGAAGACACAATTAATTATGTTGGTCTTCGTGAAATTTTGAAGGATGTGTATAGTAGCTTAACCTCCTTCTTATACTTTTATTTGATTGTTTTAATAAGCTTTAAAAGATTATGAATATAAGGTGGCATAGAATTATTTATATGACTTTAAGAAGATTCTATTTTCTCTTAACTCTTATAAATGAATATGGAAAATCACAGCTATATCTTATATAAGTTTAGTTGAGTTTTTGTATGTATTTAAATTAAGTTTGGTCCTCCTTAGATTATATTTAGTTTATAATTTAGCATATAAGTTCTTTATTGTCAAACAAGTTTGGTCTTCTTATAAATAGTGTAGGAAAGGTAGCTTGAATCTGTATTGCTTAGTAAGGTTGGGTCTTCTCTCAAGTCTTTCAAAAAGGATGTACAAACAGTTGAATGCTTATCATTGCTTTGATTAAATTTTATAGTCCTAAAAGGGATACTAAATAGCTTGAAAACTTTTAAGTATTGCATAGAAGATGTGATCCCTATGAGGACTTACCTGTATTGGTAAATTAGTATTATTACTTATTTTCCTTGCTTTAAGAATGTTTGGTCTCTTGTGGGGTTCTTAATGGAATAGTAATTGATATTGATCTACATTTTATTTTGAAAAGATTGGTATGATACATAAAATATAATTGAACTATTGTGGATACTATTGGTTTCAGAAGTTTGAAAACTTGATGACTGACGTTGACGTTAATGGACCTGATTTACAAATTACTAATGATTATTTAGAATAGATTTATATCTATCATAAAGGTTGTACATATGCTCTTGTAATTTTTATTAACTCTTAAGTATTTTTCCCTTACTCATCTTTGCGCTTGATTTGTTCGATTTATTGATTAAGTAAGTAGTTATTCTAATGCATCATGAAGAATTGATGGTTGATTGGTTGATAAATCTAGTTGAGTTCAACTTATGTTTGGATTAATGGGATTTAGACACCTCCTTGTTCCTCAGAACAATCGCTAGTCCTGAGACCTTAAGTGGTCAAAATCAATCAGATGAATCCTGGACTTGAGCATTGATTATGTGTCTTGGAGGTCCTAACCTTGCAGGGTAGTTTGGGTGGGTAATTTCCTTATGTTATCTTTTGTGACATGTTCGAGTGAAAAATTGTGATGATGCTTTAGTTAAGTGTGATGATTTAGTTGGTATTTATTAATGTATGTTGTTACGCTTGTCACTTGTTGTAACGTTTGGTCTAAAAAAAAAAATTACCTCTTTTTGTAACCACTATTTGTTGTCGTAACAAAGGGGTCATTTCACATGGTATTAGAGTGGGTTCAACCCTGCGACATCAAATTGTTATGCCTTCCACTGTGTTAAATGAATGATTGAATTGTATCGCTAATTAAATTTGGAAATTGTCGATGTAGGTAATTATGGTTAGAGGACGATGTGGAGGTAGACGATGTCATGTTGGAGGAAGAGGTGTGACGCCTCCGATAGAATCCATGCATGAGGGGTATAACCCCCAAGGAGGAGAAAAAACATTGAACAAGAACATGTTGTTGTGGGAGAGGTGGTAGGTATGATGAGATCCTTTCAGAGGATGTCAAAGGCATTGATTCACCACCTGTGTTGAGATGAGGGAAGAGCGTTTGTGCCCTATGAGGGTTCACAACATGCTCCTACTGGTAGTGTTAGCATACACAGAGAACTCGAGAAGGTGAAGTTTCCTATTTTTATGGGTGCTACGGATGGCTCAGCCGCCAAGGCATGGTTGGAGAACATGGCGATGTGCTCTGCACTTCGTGATTACACCTCCAACATGAAAGTCCGCATGGAGGTATTTCAACTGAAGGGGAGTGCTCTTCTATGGTGGAAGAAACTCCTACCTCAACTAAACATGGTCGTCGAAGACGTGTCATGGGAGTTGTTCGAGGAACTGTTCCGGGAGGGGTACTTGACTGAGGAATTCATTGAGTGCCAACTTAATGATTTCAACAAATTACGATAGAGTGGTCATACAGTGCCAGAGTATGAGGCTAGATTCATGGAGCTACTTAGGTATGCTCCACATCTGAATATAGAGAAGTTAAAGGTCAACAAGTTAGTGTACGACCTTAACTTCAACATTCATGCAAAAATACAGATCCTAATTCCTCAGACGTTGCACGATGTTGTTCATAAGGCCCTCATAGATGAGGAAGAGCTAAACAATGACGGTCAAGGAAGGAATCCTTCTAGATCGAATGGACAGACGACATCAAGACCGCAACAGCATCATAAACCAACCAGATAGAATTCAGGGCAACGAGATACGCCTAGAGGACCTATGTTCACAACACCCAGACGACAGATTCCTCAACAGAGAAATCCTTACAAAGGACCACAGCAACAACAATGTCATTAGTAGTAGTTTAGTCTTTTTCAATAGAACATACCAGGGTCCCAGACTATTAGCCTTTAGGCCAACAATTTCTACTTCAGGGACGAGGAGTACTGGACCGAATATCAAATGTTGGACATGTGGAGATCTACATTACCAGCGAGACTGTCTGATTGAGAAGTCCAGAGCGGTCGAATCAACAGGACCCACTACAATTGGATATTTTGGCAAGGCCCATGGGATACATGCAACGATGAACAACCACTAGGCTAAGCACCGGTCCACTGTGCTCGAGACGTCATGTATAATCGCTAACCAAAATTTTAGTATTTTGATAGATCTAGGTGCTACAGAGAGATTTATCTCTAATGCATTGCTAAAGAGAATTAAGGTAAAGGCAATTGAGCAGGACGAGTTCAGATACGTAGAAATGGCTTTGGGTGCCAAACAAAAGGTAGGAGGAAAAGTTATAGACTATAGCATTAACTTGGGAGACTTTGTAACAAAGACCAACCTTTATGTCATGATCTTAGGATATTATGACATAGTGATCGATATGGACTGGTTGGAATCACATGATGCGATACTTAACTGTAAAATGAAACGGTTAATTTTGACTGATGATTTGGGACGAAGTAGAGTGATTGTAGGAAGAAACTAGGGAGTGTCCTTGAGGTTTATTTCTTCCCTACAACTATAGAAGAGAATGCACAAGGGATGTACGTTATATGAAATCTTAGCACTAAATGAAAAGGGTGAGGCAGAAGGATTAGAAAACCTTCTTGTAGTACAAGAGTTTGTAGACGTGTTCCCAGAAGAGTTACCAGGCTTACCTCCCAAATGAGAGTTGGAGTTCACAATCGAATTGAAACCTGGAACTAAACCGACAACAAGAAATCCTTATCGAATGTCAACGCCTAAGTTACAGGAGTTGAAAATGCAATTGAAGGAATTATTGGACTTGGGACTCATACGTCCAAGTGTATCACTTTGGGGTGTGCCAGTTATTTTCGTAAGAAAGAAGGATGGATCATGGAGATTGACTACCATTAATTGAACAAAGCGATGATCAAGAACCAGTTTCTGTTTCCATGAATACACGATTTGTTTGATCAGATGAAAGGAGCGGCGAAGTTTTCGAAGATTGACTTGAGATCAGGATATCACCAGTTACGGATTAAAGAGGAATATATCCCTAAGACCGCATTTAAGACGATATTTAGACATTATGAGTTTACCATTTTACCATTTGGACTGACAAACACCGTGGGGGTATTCATGAGCTTTATGAATGGGGTGTTCCGTGAATACTTGGACAAGTTTGTTCAAGTATTTATTGATGACATATTGATTTATTCTCGGATGAAAGAGGAACATGATGAACAATTAAGATTGGTACTACAATGTCTATGAGAAAACAAATTGTACGGGAAGCTATCGAAATGTTCGTTTTACCAATCGAAGATTCATTACTTGAGACATATCATATCTGGTGAAGGTATCGTTGTGTATCCAACAAAAGTAGAGGCTACTATAGAAGGGCTTACACCGAAAAGTGTACAATAAGTATGCATCTTTAAGGGTTTAGCAGGATATTACTGATGATTTGTCGAAGGTTTTTCGAAGATAGCAAATCTAATCAAGGAATTGCAGAAGAAAAACAAGAAGTTTGTATTGACTGAGAAATGCGTGGAAGCATTTCAAAGGCTCAAGAAGTTATTGACGATAGCGCTGATACTGAAAGTCCCTGACATGGACAAGGAATTCTTGGTATTCACGGACTCATCCAAGTAAGGTTTAGGTGAAGTTTTGATGCAAGAGGGTCGAGTGATCGCTTACATATCAAGGAATTTGAGAAAGCATGAGGAGAACTACGCAATGCATGACTTGGAGTTATTGAAAAAAATTTATGCCTTGAGAATTTGGAGACACTATCTGATTGGACGGAAATTTGAATTAAAGACAAATCATTGTATATTGTAGCATATATTTACGCAGAGTGACTTGAACGCGTGACAAAGGCGTTGGTCAGAATTACTTAGCGAATACGATTTTGAGATTACTTACATTAAAGGAACAATGAACAGAGTGGCATATGCATTGAGTCATAGACCACACATATTCTCGGTAATACCTCTTAAGACGAATCTATGAGAAAAGATTCTAGCTTTACAGATCAACGATGACTGGTATAAATAAGTTAAAGAAAATATCGAACAAGATACCATGATGGTACAAAAGTTTGAAGGTTATACATTGGACAATGAAAGATTAATGAGGTATAACAACAAGATTTATGTACCTCCTAATGATGAATTAAGAAGTTTGATATTAAGTGAAGCGGATCGCGCAGTGTACATGGCTCATCCAGGAGTCACGAAGATGAAGGAAAACCTTAAGCCTTTATTCTTCTGGAAGGGGATGAAAGCAGACATTGTTAGTTATGTGGCAATATTTCTAGAATGTCATCTAGTGAAAGATGAACATAGACATCCGACAAGATCATTACAGCCACACGTTATTCCACAATCGAAATGGGAGGTCATTTCGATGGACTTTATTGTTGAATTTCCACTGACACCAAGGAGACATGACACGATTTTTGTGGTAGTTGACACTCTCATGAAGGGTGCACATTTTATTCCTGTGCGTACGATGTATCAGGCACCAGACATAGCTATATTCTTTGTCAGTGAGGTTGTGATATTACATGGTGTACCAAGAAGGATCATATCCGATCGAGGATTGGTGTTTACAGGACGATTTTGGACCAGTTTCCAAGAGGCCTTGGGAACACAACTAAACTTTAGTACAACATATCACCCTGAGAAAGACGGGCAAACAGAAAGAACGAACCAAATTTTGGAAGATATGTTGCGTATATATGTAATGGACCAACATAAACGTTGGGAAGATTTCTTGGCACTAGTAGAGTTTGCATACAACAACAACTATCAAAGTACCATTAAGATGGCACCGTTTGAGTTTCTTTCCATGTCAGACGTCGTTGAGTTGGGATTGACTCAAGGATAGGGTCCTGGTAGGACTGGAAGTAATTCAAGAAATGGATGAACAAATACAATCGATAAGATAGAGGATTAAAGAAGCGTAAGATCAACATAAGAGTTATGTCGATGCACATCGAATTGATCGCAATTATGAAGTTGGTGACCGAGTTTTCTTGTGGGTGAAACCGCACAAGAGTTCGATCAAGTTTGGAAAGGGGGCTAAACTCTCTCCTAGGTTTGCGAGACCTTTCAAAATTGTGGAAAAGAAGGGACTCATGGCTTATCGACTAGCCTTTCCTAATTCTTTGAGGCATATGCATGATGTATTTCATGTATCTATTTTGAGACATTATATTAGTGATCCTACACATGTGATTGACATGATTTCCTTATAGGTGTCAGATGAGAGTGCTCTTAGGATGGAGCCAATCCACATTTTGGACCATCGCATTCGAAAACTATGGCATCAAATAGTCAATCAGGTCAAGGAACAGTGGGACAATTATAGTCCACACTCAACTACCTGGGAGGACGCATATAATATGCGTCAACATTTTCCTTACTTGTTTGATATATTATACATAAAGATCTATGTCAGATACTTTTATTTACTTGCATTTATATATTGTACAACTCCAGGATGAAGTTTAAAACAAGAGGGGGTGTATGTAACATCCCTCTCTACTGAGCACACTTTTATCGACTTATTCTTTGAGGACACTTGCGTTCAAGTGATCTGGTTATGGTACATGGTGATTTATTTCGATTATGGATTATACATGTTGATGATGTGGTGTGACTTATTTTTTTTATATATATGTATTGTCAGAGGCTATTGACAATTTTACTTGAGTGTGTAGGACACATGATGAATTATGGATGTTGATGGCATCGATGGACCCCCTTGGACTCCAGACTGAGTCAGGGAGTGGATTATATGTTGTTTGAGTATTTCATTTTACGTGTATATGACATGTGATTGATTATAGTATGATTATTTATATTGATCATTGACAGTGTTTTGTGGATGGATGCAGGCTGACAATGATTTCTAATCTGACTCACATAAGGAGTAAAGGGGCCATTCACAACAAACTAGACATTGAAGAAGAGGTGTGGCAGAGTCCTTGTCACAGCCTACTAGCACTCTCTCTATGGATCGAATTGTAGGCTAACGATTACCTAGTTCGAGAGGTCCACGACGTCGTGAGGAAGACTGAGACAGTCGCTCATGAAGATTCTAAAGGGAGCGCAATAAGGAAGATTCCTTATTCTTAAGAATCCCTTAGTCTCTCACAAGGTCGGTTGAGTGGAGTGTTGACTCCAAGGGTTGGAAAAAATACCAAAACCAGTCAAAAAGGCAAGTGGCACCCTTGGAGCACGGAGGTGCGTCTTGAAGGGCACGCCACGTAATTTAAAAACTTGAGTCAATGAATCTAGGTGGCCTAGAAACAATGAATTAAATTGACCTTGTCCGATTAAAATAATTAATTAAGGAATGAAGCTATTAATTATAAATCCCAATAAAAGTCAAAACCTAAGTCTAAGTTTTAGTTAGGAGACTAAATTAAATTTATTAATTAAATTAAAAGAAATGAGATAAATCAAATGAAGAATTAAAATAGTGAGAAAATCTAAAGATGTGAAAAAATGCACATGTGTGCATGAAATTAGTAATTTGGATTTTTAATTAGAAGAAATAATAATATCAGAGAATAAGAGAACACTTGGAAAAGAATCTTGAGTCAACCTACCACTAGTCTAACTACAAGAAGACTCCTAATCAAACTCTAACTAAGATCTAGTTAGGAGACACTCATTTAATGAGAATATGGGGAATAAAGGGACAACTAATATATAAAATAGGAACACATGGGAGGATGTGAGGGAATTTGATTTTTTAATTAAAATAAAAAATTGTAATTACTTGTGCCACTGGGGGGGAGAGTGAAAAGTGTGTGGGTGAATAATCCTAATTTATTTAATTAAAAATTTAATTAAGTTGTGCATGTGGACATGTGTTAGTGAGGAAAATTCTATAAAACAAATGGTTTAGATAAGAATTGGATTACACTTGTTTGGGTAAAGTTATGCTTCCAAAATATTTTTGACTATGTTTTACTTGTGAGAGTTGGGATACCAAGATTGATAGAGAGTGGTGGCTCTACCTTGCGATGCAAGATTGGAGATAGAGTACTTCTAGGTTGTGTGTGTGTGGCCCCAAGATTGATAGAGAGTGGTGGCTCTACCTTGCGATGCAAGATTGGAGATAGAGTACTTCTAGGTTGTGTGTGTGTGGCCCCTTTGCGGCTTGGGGGGCTAAGGGGGAAGAAGAGTACCGCTAGCATTAGTTGGGAGGTACCGGTGAAGTCTCAACGATTAGCAAGCGGGAGGATGGAAGGAACGCCAGTTGTCGAAGAACAAATCCAAGTCGAGCTTCGTCGACTACGATATTCTTATTAGAAGATTGAAGTTGTAATAAGATTTAAATTGTATATTTATTTTTTACTTTTTATTTTTTCGAAATTGTATCGAAATTCGATATAGAATTTTACACGTTTATTGATGATTGAGTAATGTGGAAAGGAAATTTCTAGCATGGTTACCAATTCAATTTTTGATTAAATGAATGGAATTTATTTTCGCTATCTTTCTTTTACAGTTCACTGGATTCTTTTATTCGAAATCGTTGCTAATATAATTGCACCAAGAACATGCACTCTTGATCACTGCCTTGGTCTTCTCTTAAAAATTTTACCTTAATGATCGATTCATTCAACCACCAAACAAAGTTCGGATTTTCTTATCAAATCATTATGTATTTTGCTTGGATGCAATAATTTCAACACCAACTGAGTTCAGATCTTTATTATTAAATCGTTGTGCAATTTGCTTGGACACAATCATTTCAACACCAATAGAGTTTGGATCTTTCTTATTAAATCGTTGTGTATTTTTCTTGGACACAATCATTTCAACACTAATAGAGTTCGGTTCTTTCTTATTTAATCATTGTGTATTTTTCTTGGACACAATCTTTTCAACACCCAACTGAGTTTGAATCTTTCTTATTTAATCACTGTGTATTTTTCTTGGACGCAATATTTTCAACACCCAACAGAGTTCAGATCTTTCTTATTAAATCACTGTGTATTTTTCTTGAATGCAATCATTTCAAAACCAAACAGAGTTCAGATATTTCCTATAAAATCATTGTGTATTATCTTGAATGCAATCATTTTGACTACCAACAAAGATTGAATCCTTCATTTAAATCGTTGTGTATTGCTTGAACACAATCATTTCAATTACCATCTAGAGATCATATGCTTCACTTAAATCATTGGGAATCGCTTGAACGTAATCATTACAACACCAACAAAGATAAGATCTTTCATTTAAAATCATTGTGTATTGCTTGAACACAATCATTTCAAATACCAACCAGAGATCAGATCCTTCATTATAAAATCATTGTGTATTGCTCGAACGCAATCATGTCAAACACCAACAGAGATGGAATTATTCATCTAAATCACTGTGTTTTTGCTTGAACAAAATCTTCACACTTCCAATCGAGATCAGAGTCCTTCGTTTAATATACTATGTAATTACTTGATTATTTCGGGAATTAAATTTCATAGTAATTATTTTCTAGATTGGGAAAAATGATATGATTCAGTGTCAAGGGGCACATTTAGTTACTGGTGCATTTCATCATAGTAACCTAGCTTGAGAGGGATTTGAGTCTTTTCCCTCTATTTTCAACCTTGGATAAACAAATTTTTTGAAACAGATTGTTTTGGGTTGTATGGATGATGATGAATAATCTACTAACCCAACATGAAATATGGAATCATTGTCAGTTAAGGATTGACCCACAGTGTGTTTTATCTTCTTTACCAACTCGTAAATTGGATGTTTTGGGGTTTCGCCAAACTAAATTTTCCGGAAAAACTTCCCTTATATGTTGGGCGAATTCCTCCTGCGTCAAAGGATAAGAAATATTGTAAGGAGCAGTTCACCTTTCATCTTTGTCATATGCTCCAATTCCAATCTATCTTAATCATAAGATGTAAATTGGGAAGTTTTAAATCCTGAAGATATAGTTAATTATGTTGGTCTTCGTGAAATTTTGAAGGATGTGTATAGTATCTTAACCTCCTTATACTTTTATTTGATTGTTTTAATAAGTTTTAAAAGATTATGAATATAAGATAGCATCGAATTATTTATATAACTTTAAGAAGATTCGATTTTCTCTTAACTCTTATAAATGAATATGGAAAATCACAACTAAATCTTATATAAGTTTAGTTGAGTTTTTGTATGTATTTAAATTAAGTTTGGTCCTCCTTAGATTATATTTAGTTTATAATTTAGCATATAAGTTCTTTATTGTCAAATAAGTTTGGTCTTCTTATAAAGAGTGTAGGCAAGGTAGCTTGAATCTGTATTTCTTAATAAGGTTGGGTCTTCTATCAACAAAAAGGATGTACAAATAGTTGAATGTTTATCATTACTTTGATTAAATTTTATAGTCCTAAAAGGGATACTAAATATCTTGAAAACCTTTAAGTATTGCATAGAAGATGTGATCCTTATGAGGACTTAACTTGGATTGGTAAATTAGTATTATTTCCTTATTTGCCTTGCTTTAAGAATTTTTCGTGTCTTATGAGATTCTTAATGGAACAATAATTGATATTGATCTACATTTATTTTAAAAAGATTTCTATGATAAATAAAATATAATTGAACTATTGTGGATACTATTGGTTTCAGCAGTTTAAACACTTAATGATTGACGTTGACATTAATGGACCTTATTGACATGAAATTATTAATGATGATTTGGATTAGATTTATATCTATCATAAAGGTTGTACATATGTTTTCGTAATTTTTATTAACTCTTAAGTATTTTTCCCTTACTCAACTTTGCACTTGATTTGTTCGATTTATTGATTAAGTAGTTATTCTAATGCATCATGAAGAATTGATGGTTGATTGGTTGATAAATCTAGTTGAGTTCGTCTTATGTTTGGATTAATGGGATTTAGACACCTCCTTGTTCCTCAGAATAGTCGTCAGTCCTGAGATCTTAAGTGGTCAAAATCAATTAGATGAATCCTCGACTTGAGCGTTGATTATGTGTCTTGGAGGTCCTAACCTTGCAAGATAGGTTGGGTGGGTAATTTCCTTATGTTATCTTTTGTGACATTGTCGAGTGAACAATTGTGATGATGCTTCAGTTAAGTGTGATGATTTAGTTGGTAGTTATTAATGTATGTTGTTACGCTTGTCACTTGTCATAACATTTGGTCTAAAAAAAAAAAATATTTACCTCTTTTTGTAACCACTATTTGTTGTCGTAACGGAAGGGTCGTTTCAAGGAAGGTCAAGATACAAAACAAAAGGTTGAATATTAAAATTATGACACAATAAAGGAAGAAGAAAATTCCACCCTCAACATCTAGTGTGGGCATTCTAATCAATACTGCAACAAACAATTGAAGCTTATAATCAGACATAATTTTGATGAATTTTTAACAAGGTGATTTGAATTTTCAAGAAAACAGAGTATGGTTGCATGAGGAACTGCAACACCTTCCATGTGGGGGGATGTTGGGTTCTATTTTTGACACTTTTTTCCACTTATAGTCGCACCTTTTAACCTTTATTCCTTCACTCTATACCTCATTATTATTCCTTTTTTCCATATTATTCACATTTTCTACAAGATATGCATATCAAGAAGGAATCCAAGGTTTAAGTTGTCTATTTCACATATTTTTCACCTTTTGGTATGAAAATAAGTCTGAATGTCATTTTACTAATACGTTGCTAAAACAATCACAGATCTTGTAGAAACTACTCAATTCCTGTAGCAATTTTAATGTTCCATATGGTTGCGCTAGTCCAAATGAAGAACTGCCACTTGGAGATTGTTCCTGGTCATTTGAATATGGTTATGTGTTCCTTAAACAAATCTCAGAGCAAAGAGGGAAAACAATAGAGCATGGTCAAACTCCAATCAACCCGACACTATAACAAAGGTATTTCAAGATTAGTTTTGGCCACATCAGCACCAAATCAATTTCATATATGTCGACAGATATAAAGAATCCCATGCATTCTGTCATGAAATTATTAAGCATGAAAATGGTCAACGAATTATGTGGGAGATAATCAAGGAAACCATATTCTCTTTTCTCAAGCGTATCCTCTATTTTAATCTTCAGTTACTATTAATCAGGAAGTTCATGGGTTATGGGATTCGATACCACCATAGCTAGCATTTGTTCTATGGAATGTAACTATTATATAAACATTGACTTAAAGAGCCCGAGGAGACATGTATGTATCTCTGTGTTAAAAAACATTATTGTAAGACTTGATTCTGAGTATTAATACTAGACTATTTGTTTCCAAATTATGTGTTGATTCTTAAATATCGTGTGATCATTTCCTAGTTCTGCATTTATTTATTTTTAGCATGTGCAAGCTAGGCAAGGCCCTCTACACCGATATATGTTGAATTTCATTATTTAGTTAGTTTTATTTTATTTTTTAGATTTAGTTTCACTTACATGCCATTTAATTTCACATTTCATTTCATGTTATGCAATATTTTGATTTAGTGTGATGTGTAATTGTAAGCTATAGAAAAATATTCATTTATAATTGTTATTGAACAAATTGCTCAGATAAATGTTGCAGGGACATTTTATAGAGTGAAAGATCGTGATCAATGGTTTTTATAATTGCAATTTTAGTACTTGGATATATTAATGTATCACAATTTGATTCATATTGAGTCTTTACATGTATGCAAGTGTGGTGTGATTCCTAATTCACCAACAATGGAATGGTTTTCTCTCGAAATTTAGAAAGTCTGAGATTAGCAAAGAGATAACTTGGTGACAACAAGATCCCAGTAGTAAGATCAGTGCCCAAGTACATGGTCATCACCAAGAGTGGTTGAATTAGTTTTTAATTTCATGCAAGTGTGTTTTCCTTGTGCAAGTAGATAGATGTTTATAAATCATATAATTATGCACATACAGTGCCTACATTTCACAAGTTTACAAATTCCGATTGATAATTTAATGTCGCAGAATTTATGTATATAAATTGATTGACACTTTCTAAATAAAAGATTAAAGTAGAAGATATGATCTTTTAAGCATTGCAATTTCAACTCCTAAATAACAATGACTCTAATCAGTGACTCTAATGTATGAGGAAGAAGAAAGTGACAAATTGAAAAAAAGAAGTCTTTGTTAATATATATATATATATATATATATATATATGATATTAAAATAAAGAAAAGTATCACATCAAAATACCAACACACTATCAGGTACAAACTCTCATTTAAGAAAAAAATAAAGCATCACATAAAAGTACCAACACACTATCATGTACAAACTCTCATTTAAGAAAAAAACATGTTGCTAACATTGCATCTCTAGTAATATGAGTTGTGATCTTGAAATCTTATACCCAACTCACATGGATGGTGTATGTGTACGTACATAATATTGAACAGGTAGTAGCCTTGTTTCTTTGTCTTCTTAAAACACTTGTAAACTATAATGTTTTTTCCCATTTTCGTATGAATGGTGTATGTGTACATATATAATCTTGAAGTCTTAAAAGCACTTGTAAATCAAAATGTTTTTTTCCATTGGTTTTGATGTTGTAGCTTAATTTTTTTAGTTTAACCAATGTAATAGAAATAATATTTTAGGGATTTACTTGAATACTTGGGTGCTTTGTCGATTGTAAATAGATATGCAATGATAAGGATGTAGAGTAGCAACCCACTACAAACTATTCAAAAATTGAAGCAAATATGGACATCTTCTTGGGCACCATCAATCTAATATCATTTTTTTCTCAATACGAGTTATAGGTGTTTTCTTCAATTTATTTGCACACACATTATAAGGTCTTAATTTGTTCAAGTAATCCCTCTAGATGTAATTTTGTTTTAATTCATTAGACCCCAAAATGAACAAACATGAATAAGGAAATAAGTTGAAAGTTATTAACCTTGACAAGACTTGCAAGTGCCATGTCTACTAACCAACTCTTTGCAAGGAAAGGAGATCGAACTTGTTATTCATAACAAACAAGTAGAAGGAGGCCATAGATAAAAATGAAAGTCACGAGAGGAGTAAAATGTAAATGATGGGAAAGTGCAAGGAATGCAAAGTTAGCTACAAATATCAAAAGCAATTGTATAAATTGTGTCCATCGATATAGTTCCTCATGTGAGCACTTGTCGAGATGATGTCGATCGGTCTAGTTCCTACTATATGGCTTCTAGGAGAAGCTACACAATTCTTAATGAATGGCCATTTCTAAATGTGCTTGGCTCAATATAATTAAGAACTTCTAATGGTATTTTTGCTACAATAAAGTACATGTCAATCCAAAATCCGACAAAGCCGCCACATTGACAATGATTTTGATAATTCACATGCATTAATATTAAATTTAGTAAGTAATGAAAATGTTTGAAAATCACGCTCTTAACAACGCTGAACTTAAAGACATATTCAGTTGAATGAAAAATATAATAAATGCATTTTAAAATCACACGTTTAGCAATGATTAACTTAACACAATTTAGTTTCATGGGCTAGTTTAAGTGGTAAGATGTGCGCATACTCTTTCGGTATGAGGAGAGGTCACGAGTTCGAGCCTTGTTAGAGTCCATGGGGTTGCGGTTTAGTATCCCATATCATCCACAAAGTGGGGAAGTATAGGGTGAGTTTCCCACAACATTTACTGTTGAAAAAAAAACTAAACTAATCATTCTTTTGAAGGTAAGGAAAGACTAAAGGCATCATTCTTCTTTAAGTCAAGTGTAGATATCTAAACATCATTTTTAAGTTAACTACAAATATTTAATCAAATTTATAAAAACTTTTTCAAACAAAACATTTAAATTTATATATTTTTCTATTTTTTTACAAACATTTAAATTTATATATTTATATATATTTTTTATAAACATTTAAATTTATATACTTTTGTCATTTTTCTATAAATAATGTAAAAATATTATTTAACATTTAAGGATTCTAGCATCGTGGCCATAAAGACATAATGTAAGAGGTATTGCCCCCATGATTGTTGAGTCCAGTGGGTATGGAAAAACTTATCACATCCTTCACCTTTTCATTATGGGGTGGGAGGTTGGAAGTGATTTAGTATAAAACAATATAATGAACATGACGAGGACTTAAATAGTAAAAACAATTATATTATGTTTTGTGATTAATTTAAAAGTTGTTAGTTTAGTTTTTTAAAATTCAAAATTGGAGAAGAGGTTTCAAATAATGAGAGCACTAAAAGAATCAAGTAATAAATGATTCAAATGATTGGTTTCTTAGATGGTAGTTGTTACATTTGATTACTGTAGTTGTTTATTAGTTTATAATTATAATTAATAAATAGCTAATTTTTAATTTTTTAGTTATTTAATTAAGTTTATATATTATATTTACTTTAAAGGTTATAATACTTAATTTTAATTAATTTTTAACTTTTAATTAATTTGAATTTTTTTATGTTATAATTAAGTAATGATGTTTAATATTATATTTTTATTAGTTATTTATTATTATTTAATCATTATCTTTAATATATTGATCCATTATCAATTTAAAGTTTAAAGCTTAGTAACTAATTTATTGACATTTAGCATGTATCTCACTTACTTATAATTAATCATTAATTTAAATAATAAATCAAAAACTTGAATTATATAAAAAATAAACAATAATAATAATAATAAATTGTTTTCTCTAGACTTCAATTTTATAACAACACCTTATATTTAGAACTTTAGGTGATGGTAGTGACAAGTAGGTTCATAAGGGTAGACTAACTCACTAACCCTTATCCCCATAAAGCCTATGGCATTAACCCTGAAACCCTTATTACCAAAATCCCTAACCCACTAACAACTCCTTCACCCTTATTCAACCACTAACCATTCACACTTTAAAACCCAAATCCACTAGCCTCACATTAATTCTGTAATCCACTAAAAAATTTAAGATTAACTAAACATAATGTATAACTAATAACCATTAAATTGACACTAATAACCAATCCATACCTACTAAACCACCAACCCTTTACCTACCTAATCCTTGATCAATAACCAAGTAATCTCCCCAACTCCCATCCCACTCACCAGTCACCACTAACACATAAATAATTAACCCACTTATTCCAAAGTTGACAACCTCTAACTCGAATTGACCTCTAAACCCTAATTAGTCCAAAACTCTCTAGACCCTAACCCATTAACAATGTTTGAAACTATGCTGACCTCTAAACCCTAATTAGTCCAAAACTCTCTAGACCCTAACCCAGTAACAATGTTTGAAACTATGCTCTAATTGGTCATAAACATATACCGCACTAAACCCTATCCCCTACCTTTGTAAAAACTATGATGATGGTGGTGGTTATTAACACTTATTCACCTCAAATTTATACAAAGTATGATGATGGTGGTGGTTATTAACATTTATTCACATCAAATTTATAAAAACTATGATAGTGGTGGTGATTATTAACATTTATTCACATCAAATTTGATTGATAATAAAAAAAGTAAGGAATTAATTAGTTCCTTTTAACATGCTAAAAAAATTATAAGAAAAACATTTTTAAATAATCATAATTTTAATGAATTAAAAAATTAAAAAGATCAAAATTATAACAAATATTAAAATTAAATTTTATACTTCTCAATGTTTAAACAATCTATTGTATTAGACAACACTCTTAATAATTCGATAACTATAAATAAATAATTATCTATTCATAAACTATTCTTTAAATAAATGAATGACTTCAAACACATAACTTTGATGTATTATTGGATGAAACATTACAGTCACAAAATTATATTTTTAATGTTATTAGTTTATTTTTTTTCAATTATATTAATATATAATTTATTCACAAAATAAAACATACATAGTTTGAAATAGCCAAAACTAGACTGAAACACAAGACATCAAAATGACTTTTCTATGCCAAAGCATAATGTTATTAGTTATACATAGAAGATCTTTTAACATTATATTTTTACCATATACAATTTTAGATGGTCATCTCTTTTTATTAATCATTATTTTCATATTATTAACTAATTTAATTTTATTATTATTAAAAATAAACACTTAATTTTGTTTTGTCGGAGCACGTATTGAACTACCGGTGGTTCCCAGGAAGGAATATTTAGCAGTAAAGAAAAATGAGTAGGGGAAGAAGGAACCAAAGAAGGAATGTTTAGCAAATATTATAATTTATAATTTATAATTTACATGGTACAATTAACAAATCACTTTGATGCCTTCTCCTTAAAGGCTACTGGTGGTCCATAGCCTCCCTGTAAAGCGAAAATAATTTAGTGTTTTTTCTTTTTCTTCACGTAAATCAGTTCCGTGCCTTCTCCTTAAAGATGCTCCTTGTCTATAAGCGTTGACTTCTTTTTTATTTACCAGTCTACATTGATTTGTTTTCTTTTTCGTTGTGCATTCATTCTACCTCATCGAGGTAGAAATATAACAGACTACAACTTCCTTTAAAGCATCTATGCAATATCTTTAGCTTTTCTACATTGGTTCCCTATATTTATGGAATGAAATAAATTGCAAACTTTTCACAAACGCAAATGGCTAAAAGCAATAATTTTAAAATTTTCACTTTGCAAAATTTTATTTTTAAAAACAATACATTTCAAACTTTCACTATCTAATATTTCATTTTCAAAAATAAATTGCACACGATCATGAACCATTATAATAAAATAGTTTGACATGTAATCATGGTAAT
The DNA here is from genome assembly GCA_010110895.2 of Picea sitchensis. Lineage (NCBI taxonomy): Eukaryota > Viridiplantae > Streptophyta > Pinopsida > Pinales > Pinaceae > Picea > Picea sitchensis. The sequence goes on from SNQJ01S0025005.1 coordinate 29,280, forward strand.
TTTTGTTTTTTTTAAGTTTTATATATATAGATTATTCTATAATTTATCATCTAATTTGGTATGTTTTTTGAAAAAATTGGAGCTATTAGTTTGTAAAGTAAATCCCAAGTTGGTGACTTGGAATTATGAATCTTTCAGAACACTTTGGAAGCCTTAAATGATTGTTTTTTGGGTCAAAACTTTGTGAGCTAAGTTCCCAACCTCTTACCTTTATTCTACACATTAAGAGCTTCCAACTACATGAAGATCACCTCAATTAAAGTTCCTATGTGGAAGTCATGTCTCTCGCAAGTTGACCCATCATGTTGACCACCATGATATTGAGTGGAGACCACATCAACTTCCATTACTCACACATCTGGAGCTATTCACATCTTAACTTTCAAGAATATTCTAGAGGGTCCAAACTCCTGACTCTAATTGAGACTCGGGGCATGCAAAAACCTTAACTCAAACCCTAGATGGTTATCAGACCATGTTAAATATTGGGCCGCTAGGAAAGGAAGGGGTTCCATTATTATTGTATGGAGTATTGTTTCATAGGAGAGAAAAGCATTGAGAGAGATATATTGAGGCAAAATAGAGGAAGTAGAAGATCTTGTAAAAACTGTACATGTGACAATGTCCATGGAAACTCCATAGTGAGTGCCCATTTCTTTGTATTTGTAATTCATAACTAAGAATAAAAGAGAAAGGCATAGGTCTTACTTTCTATTTGGGTTTTTCTTGTATTGGGTTTTCCCATGGTACATCTCATGTTCATTTGTGGATGGTGTGTTATTTCCTTAGATTCTTTCATTTTGATATTAGTTTATTCTATTTTCATGCATTTTAAAGATAGTAACATCAAATACGAATCTTAAGTGAAACACCACATAATAATAGATTGAAAAAAATTTAAGATTTGTTGTGACAAATTGTTCTACTGGAATATTCACGACAATTTACAAATCATATTGGTATCAAAGTAGTTTTCTTTGGGCGTTTTATGGGAAGTTATAGGATTCATGAATAGATGTAAAGTCTCAAAATCATAGCCATGATGGCTGAGTATAGTAACAATCCATGGAATGAGTCAAAAGAGAGATTTTCAAATCTAGAAGCACAAGTCGCTAACATCTCTCGCAACATGGCCATTCTCATGGAAGCTCTAGAGCACAATTTTGGAGCTTTTGAGAAATTTGGTAGCTCTAACTCAAAAGTTGGATCAGACAAGAAATTTGGAGAAAATAAATAGCTAGAAAAGGAGTTGAAAAAAGAGCCAAAGAAAGAGAGACCAAGTTCCAATTCCATCACTTCTTCCCAAACTCTATTTGAAGTAAAGCAAAAGTGGACATCAAACCCTAACAAGGTGAGGTTGATGCTATTAAATCAAATCAATGGTCACAATAGTTAGAAGTTTATTTCCATGTTCATAACATAGGAGACGAGTAAAAGATTTAATTTTCCTAATTGATGTTAGAGGGCCATGTCCAAACTTGGTGGGAAAGTCACATGGAGACCCTTAGGTTGGAGGGTGATCCCCCAATAACTTAGTGGGAGGTGTTTAACAACCTCATTAAGTTTAAGTTCAAACCTATTGGGTATGAAGAGGGCCAATGGATCCATTAGCATTATTTTCGACAAAATCCAAGGCAAAATGTGTAAGAGTACACCACCATTTAAAAAGAAATACCATTATGTTGGGTATATGTCACAATGAGTTAGATGCATTCCTTAAGTATCTAGGAGGCCTACACAATCATTTAACGAGGCAAGTGATCTTCTTCAAACCTAGGATAGTTGATGAGGGCTATGTGAAAGCATATTATCTGGAGAATATGGTAAGAATAAAGGACAAGCAAGTGGTTCCAACTAGAAAGTCCACTAAGATGCTACCAAGGATGGAAATAAGAAGTGGAAAGGAAATGATAAGAATACAAGAACCACTACACATCAATGCAAGGATATAAGCAACAAGTGTAACCATTGTAATGTTTATGGTCACAGTGAAGAGAAGCGTTGAAGCTACATCCAGAGCCAAATCTAAAGACTCGTGAGACATATGATAAGAAGAATAACATGCTACTAGTGGAATCAAGGAACCAAGTTGAGGGAAACTCAGATGTATATGGAAATATTATCTACATTACAATGCAAAAGGAGGTGAATATGAGCGGCCTCGATCCAAAGGAAGAGAAGGGGATGACTAAACTCTTCCATATTATTATTCGAGTCAAGAAGACAAAGGTGGATGCTCTATTTGATTATGGTTCATAGGACAAAATCATAGTAGGAGATCTGGTCAATGAGATTGGATTGGAAGTTCATGACCATCCTCACTCATATCCATTGGGATGGGTAAATAAGGATGTATAGCTTAGGGTAACTAAGTAATGTAAGATCAAATTTTCTTTAAGTTCAAACTATATTGATGAAATGGAGGTATATGTAGTACCACTTGATGTGTGCGGTGTAGTGTTTGGTTCAAACTCCTACATGCATGTGAGGGATGCAATCTTCATGAGGAGAGAAAACCAATACCACTTGATCAAGGATGAGAATTCCTTAATTAATGCACACAAAGGTAAATTTAAGATCACTTTGGTAAGTGGTAACCAAGCCAAGTAATTGATCAGTTCTACTAGGAAGTTTGTATCACTCTTCTTAAGAGAGAATCAAGAAATAGATGAATCGGTAAAAGTAAAGGCATCTATAGACAAATGTACTAAAGAGAAGAAACATCAATTGGAGAGGATTTTGTTTGCATACAAGGAAATGTTCTAGGAGCCTAAAGGGTTACCACCTAAGAGGGAAGTGGAGAATGAAATACATTTTTTTCTTGACTCTCCATTGCAAAACATTGGGTTGTACAAACAATCCATCTTGGGAGAAAATCAAGTGAAGAAAAAATTGCATCAACTACTGAGTAAGGAGTAACTCAACCAAGCACCACACCTTGTGGGTCACCTATCATTACAGTACCCAAGAAGGATGAAACTTGGAGAATGTGTATCAACAATAGAGCCTTGAATAAGATCACCCAATTCAAGAACCGATACCCTGTACCCAAGAATAATAACTTGCTAGATCCATTGTAGCATGCCAAGTAATTAACCAACTTGGATATCAAATTGGGATACCACCACGTACAAGTTAAATAAAAAGACACTTGGAAGACTACCTTTAAGACAAGGCAAGGTCTATATGAATGGTTGGTAATGCCTCTTGGTTTATATAATGCACCAACTACATTTATGTGTATGATGAATGATGGATTACATCCCTTTCTAGATTCATTTGTAATAGTGTACATGGATGATATATTGGTTTATATATCTTCAAAGGAAGAGCATATCTCACATCTCATGAAGGTTTTAGAGACCTTGAAAAAGCATGAAATATTAGTAAACCTTTGGAAACACAAATTTTCTCAACAATCATTGGTTTATTTGGGGTATGTAATTGGTGGAGGGTAACTCAAGATAGATACTATAAATATGGAGGCCATCCTCAAGTGGCCAAATCCTACTAATGTCACTGATATTAGGATATTTGTGGGGAAAACATGATATATATGAAGGTTTATAGCATCCTTTTTAGATATGGCTACACCACTCCATGCCATAACAACCAACAGTAAGAGTTTCTAATGGGGAAAGAATCAACAGAAATATTTTAATGAGCTAAAATGAAAGATTAGTTATGCATCAGTTCTTGCATTACCTAATTTGTAGAACCTTTTTTATTTGGATATAGATGCAATTTGATATGCTATGGGAGTGGTATTGATGTAGGGAGGTAATATGGTATGCTATCATTCTAAAATGTTACATGATAGAGTATTGAACTACCCTACTTATGACAATGAACTATTTTCTCTGGTTCAAAATGTTAAGATATGGAAGCACTATCTGATGGGAAAGGAGACCATCATCCACACTAATCACCAACCATTGTAGTATTTGCAGGCCCAAAGTAAGCTTCACCAAACCATACACTACAAGTGGATGGGGTTTTTACAACAATTTCATCTAATCATCCAATATAAGAAGGGAAGAACTAATAAGTTGGAATACATACTTTCAGGGCACCCACATCAAAGATCACAACCTTGGGAACACTTATGCACATGGATCCTTTCGCCCATGATGCATACAGAGAGGCATACATAGAAGATGAGTAATTTAAAGAGGTGTTTTAGTAGCTACATGACAAAGTTAGTGTAGAATAAGGTGATAGTAAGGTTGAAAATCATCTCTTAGATCTGTTTCTCTACAAGATAGATAATCTTGTGTTTATAAAGGTGAAGGGTTGCAGCTAATCAGAGAGGTCAACACCTCCAAAGTTGCAGGCATTTTAGGTGTTGGGAAGATAATTCCCAACTTATAGAGGTATGTGTATTGGCCTAGAATGCAATAAGATGTAGCTAGAGGATGCACACTTTGTTTTACAAACAATCCCAATAATAGAAGGTAAGGTTTATACCATCCCTTACTTGTACCTATTAGACCATGGGAGATCATCTCCATGGATTTTGTGGGTGGTTTTATGAGAATGCGAAAGGGAAATGGCTATATGCTTGTGGTATTGATAGGTTTAGAAAGATGTGCATTCTCATGCCTTGCAAAAAAACCATCAAGGGGCAAGATGGAACAAACATGTTCTTTGAAAAGGTCTGGGTGCACTTTGGGATACCCAAGAGCATAATCTAAGATAAAGATACAATATTTCTTAGTGCCTTTTGGCCTACACTTTGGGAGAATATTGACACCAAGTTGAAGAGATATATAACTTTCCGCCCATAGACAAATTGTCACACACCCGACCCCCTAAGTAACCTTTTAAGGGATGGGGTATAAATTTTCCACCTTCCTACATCTTCTCTAAGTTCCTTGAAAAAGGGTCCCATTTCCTTTTGCTCTCCGAGGGATTTCCAACGACTATAAACTCATCCAAAATCAATTTCTGAGTTGAAAATTATGGCTCCATGAACTTCTCGGGATATCATTGGTCAAAGGCCTTGTGGCACCCACATGGTTCCACCTCTTTCATACCATACTACATGGAAATGAAATGACCTCGGTCGTCATCCTCTAGTGATGAAATGGACACTGGAGGGGCAATTGCAAGGGAATATCTCTCAGGCCTTCGTGGGTAATAGGCCTTCAACCCCTTCGATATTATTGTATAGGTCTACAAACTTCCCCAGAGTTTCAAAGTCTGAAGGACTCTTTCCACTCCGGAATGTGTGGTGGATATTCTATCCACCCTTGGATCTGATGGCTAAGATTCATCTGTTCTTAACACGTAGCTTAAACTTGATAAGGGGGGAAGGAGTCACACACTTAATTTGCTACCGATCCCACAATGTCGCATCATCATGGTGAATGTGCCCTGTCCAACTGAGGTTGGACACCACACATAGGAATTTCGACACTTCGACACTTTGACGTTTAACACACCATCCTATATCCTCGCATCTCACAGAGTCTCAGACTTTCAAAGTTCCAGACTCCTAAAGTAGGACTTCACTGAAGTAATTACGTTGTCCTTCCACTAGTTGATCAAATGGTTGGGAAGCCCGCCCAATATATTCTTATATCAACAACTCACTATGTCTCCAAATTCCTCCCCTCGATATGATTGTTGGAAGGATTTCGCCACTTCGAGATTTCACGACCTCACATCCCTTATAGGTCTTATTCCATTTAATTCTTGAAGGATTACCTACTAGAAAGGTCATATAGGGGATACGACTGCCTGCTATCGGTAAACATTATCACTTTCCCTATCCTTCCACTACGTTCGATCTAACGGTTGAGAGAGACCCCGAAGGGTCCTTAGATCTATGGCTCACGTTACATCGTGACTTCATCATTCGAGAGTTTCGTTCGTTTAATGCCTTTTCATTCCTAGAGTGAGTCAATGATAAATTTGGTCGTAATGCATATCCAACGTTCAGGAAAGATCCTGAAGATCCTTAGATATACGACTTGTGTTACTTCATGAATGGAAAACTGTTCAGAGTTTAATGATAGGACGGATCCTAGGACAATGGGTAAGAGATCGCCAGTTTCCAGTCAAACCATCCGATTAATGTTCCGACAGTTTACCTTCAGTAGGATTGGAATGTTGTAAGGTTTCAACATCTCGAAGCTCTGGACCTCCGAAGTCTCGAATCTTAGAAGGCTTACCTCCCTTTGAGCGTAGTGCAGGGTTCCAGGCTCATAGTCATATGGGACTTTGACAAGCCCTGAGGGATACACTCTTAAATATTATCCAAGATTTGGTTAAAGCCACAAACTTGAACCTGCGGTCACTTGGGAAAATGGTTTGAAGGAAGTGCCCTTCATCTACAAAACTCAGATTGCACAATCTGGGAAAGGTAATTTTGAGGGGTCAATGGGACTGGAGTAGTCTTGTAGAGTCTGTCCCAACTCTACATCTATGGATTTGGTTCTTGGGAAATCCCTTGAGTATTTTCTAGCCAACACAGGGGTCAAAGTCTTATGTCCCCAATTTCGGTTAAAATCCGATTGCTAGAAGTCGTCCCTTTCTAAACAAAGGTAGGAAGACACCATCTACAAAATATGACATTTATGTTTTACTGCAAATTTCGCAGGCCATTAGGTCATCAAAGCCACAATTCTATCATTCAAACAATATAACATATCTTTCCATTATCTAACTCAAGAAGATACATATTTCAACAAAGAAGTCAAGACTATATGAAGCTCAGAGTCATACTTATCTGAAATTGGAGAGTAGTTGGAAACTGCTGAAAGGGGTGCTCTTTTCCACCCAACCATAGGCACAATTTGTTCTTTGATTATTTCTCAACTGACCACCCCTTAGATAGACAATGATGCCATGAGATAGATGAAGTTTTCCTTTTTTCTTAGCTACAACAAGGGAGAAAGGTTACTCTCCTTTTCCCACAGGGTCCTGGCAGTTCAGTTTACTATCCACGAAGCAAGGGAGCCTACTATGATTGTTCACTCAATAAATGCATATCCATTTATTATCTTAATTAGAAAACACCATCCAAGTGCCCATGTACCCATAACAACATATATTTCTTAGTTCTCCTCAGAACCAAAGAGCCTCTCACGCTCCTCCTTCTCCAGAATGGTCTCTCGACCCATTGACGCATATCTTTTTCCCTCTGCCACGATTTTCCTGACTTTTCTTTCCTTTCCCAACAAGATTTCATGGGTTATATCAATAATTTTCTTGACGGGTACTCTTCCCATCTCCTTATTTACTCTTGAGTAAGACTTCCCAACTACCATCTTGACTAGTAATTAAATTTTCTGGGCTAGAATGTTGTTCTAGGTCTGAGAAATTTATTTCGAGCAGCTTATTGATCTGGTAGGGTCATATGAACCATCAATGGTTCCCCTTACCATCCCTTCTCATGAATCATGATCCATACTAGCCACCTCCTTTCAATAGTGATGCCACGATTTTCTATTTTATTTTAATAACAATATATATATATATATATATATATATATATATATATACACACACTATATCTTTAATAAAAAAGGTTCATTGTCTATACACTATTTTTATCTGCATAGCTCTTATGCCGGTCTTGAGCCACCTTCAGATTTTGTATTATTAGAACTACTTGTTGTTCCATTTATTTTAATAGGTATGGACCGAGTGTTATTTTGTCCACTGGGTTATTCCAGTTTATTATAATGTTTTATTTCCTACCATAGATAGCCTCAAAATGACTCATCTTCAAGGATTCTTGATAACCATTGTTATAAGCGAACTCTACCAGTGGTAGGTAGTTTTGCCACTTCTTGGGTTGATTCATCACACACATCCTTAACATGTCCCGTAGCACTTGGTTTACCCTTTCTTTTTTTCCATCAATTTGCGGGTGATAATCCGTACTAAACAACAATTTAGTTTCAAAACCAACAAACAGATATTTGAAAAAGTTTGAAGTAAATTTTGTATCTCTGTCTGATATGATTTCCTTAGGCATGACATGCAGTCTAAATATTCATTTCATGAAAATGTTGGAAATATATATCTCCTTGCAAGTTGACTTTATAGGGATAAAGTGAGCAACCTTGCTCAACTTTTCCACAACTACCATAATAGCATCATCCTCCTTGGTTGATTTAGGTAGTTCAGTGATAAAATCCATGGAGATGGTTTCCCATTTCCATTTTGGGATTGGTAGGGGATGCAACAACCCTACTAGATGTATATGTTCCACCTTAACCTACTGACATTCTAATCACTTAGCCAAGTATTGAACTATGTCTTTCTTCATTCTCGGCCAACAACATGGTTTCTTGGTGGCTGTGATCATTTTCTGATAACCAGGGTGACCAGTGTATGGTATTTTATGTAGTTCATCCAGTATGAACCTCTTCAAGTTGTCACACTTTGGGATATACAACCTACCTTTGTAAGTTATCAGGCCATCATTCAACAATTTATATCCTTCATACTTCATCCCTGTGGGATCTTGCACTAAGTATGATTTCACAATTTTAAAAAACTCATCTGTTACTTGTGCACTTTTAAGTCTCTCCTTGATGTTTGATTCACAGGTACTTACAATTTCCAAATGAATAATTTTCATACTTATACTCATGAAATCAACCAATTTGTTTTCCTTTCCCTTAATATGTTTGATTTCAAAATCAAATTCACTGAGGAGGGCCATCCATCTAGCTTGTCTAGCATTGAGTTTGGGCTGGTCAAACAAGTATATCAACCCACAATGGTCGATCATAAGTAAAAATCTTTGTCCTAGGAGGTAATACCTCAACATTTTTAAGGCACGAACTATGACATCCAATTCCAAATCATGTGTCACATAATTGATTTCATGTTCATTCAATTTTATGGACTTGTAGGAAATGTACTTCTTGCATAAGGACTCCTCCGAGTCCTTCCTTGTAGGCATTTGTACACACAAGGAAATCATTTTTTGGGTCTGCAATTTTCAGTGCTGGGGCATTTTTTAAAATGTGTTTCATTTGGTGAAAACTCTGTTCCCATTTTGTGGTCCAAACAAAGTTAACTCCCTTTTTCTGTAGGGAGGTGATTAGATAGCCAATATGGGAAAACACCTTTATGAACCTTCTATAGTATCCTGCTAGGCCCATAAAGGATTTGATATCAGAGACATCCTTTGGTGTAGGCCAATCGATGATGGATTTGATCTTGTCAGGGTCAACTGCCACTCCTTCCTTAGTGATGATATGGTCTAAGTAATGGACCTTCCTTTGAAAAAAGTCACACTTACTAAACTTTGCATAAAACTTGTGCTCTCTTAGCACTTGAAGCACTAACTTGAGGTTCTCTTCATGCTCTTTTCTTCTCTTAGAATAGATCATAATTTAATCTATGAAAACCAACACAAATATTTCCAAGAATTTGTTGAGTACATTATTCATCAGGCACATAAAGGTGGTTGGTGCATTGGTAAGACCAAATGGCACCATCACAAATTCATAGTGCCCATACATTTTTCTAAAGGATGTTTTATGGATGTCTTCATCCTTAATTCGGACTTGATGGTACCTTGACCTTAAATAAATCTTTGAAAATATTGTAGCACCCCTCAGCTGGTCAAACATGTCATAGATTCTGGGAAAGGGGTACTTATTCTTAATGGTCATGTTATTGAGTTGTCTATAGTATATGCACAACCTGAGTGTGCCATATTTCTTCTTCACAAATAAGGATGGTGCTCCCTAAGGAGACCCACTAGGCTGGATGTAACCTTTTTCCAACATCTCCTTCAGTTGTAGTTTGAACTCAACTAGCTCTGGTGTACTCATTCTATAGGGTGCTCTAGACATTGGCACCACTCCAGGTACAGGTTCTATTGAAAAATCAATATCTCTTCTTGGAGGTAGACCTGATACCTCTTCTGGAAACACACCTTTATAATCTCTTAATATAGGATGGTTCACTAGGATTTATTTGTTTTCCTCAACAAAGTTCAACACTTCTATTGCATACAAAGGACATCCTTTTCTGCAATACTTCTTCACTTGAAGGGATGATATTTGTCTCACTAAGATTGGATTTTAAATTCTTTATAGGGTTCTTTCCTCCCTTTCCTCATCTTCACACTCCAATGTTTTATTATAACATCACAACTTGGCTTTATGAGCAACCAACCTGTCCATTCCAATCAACAGGTCATAAGATCATAAAGGGAGTATGTTTAAAGTTGCTTGGGTGCAAAATCCATTCAAAATAAATTGGCATGCTGGTATGACCTCTGTTACTTTTATTTTTTTCCCAGTGGCTAGTTGTACCAACCATGATTTAGTATGTTTTACTGGTTGAAAATTACATTTCTCCACAGTTGAGGGGCAACATAACTCAGGTTAGAACTAGGTTCAAAAAAAATAGAAACAATATGGTTGGAAATCGTACCTTCCATCTCCACTACTAAAGATTAGTGATATTCTTGTTGGTTATCCAGGGCTGGATGAATTTGTGGGATGCTCCTAGCCACATCATTGACTATGGTAGCTTCCTGGACATTTTAGATTCTCCTATTGTCTTGCTTCCTATGGGGGATTTCCATCAACAAATGTTCTTCTTTGCATCCCCAACATTTCAATGGTTCTCTCTTTTTATCGTTAGTCTTTCCTGGGAGTGATCCCAAGGGTTTATTTCCACTTGGAGATGGAAAATTCTATTGATACACACTTTTTGTAGGGATTCTCATCTTAGAGCCTTTCCCATGGATCCTAAACCTTGAAGGTTTAAACCCATTCTTCTTGAATCCCAATTTTCTTTCCTTTTTCCAATCCTTATGAGGTTATTTCCTGTGCTTGAATTGATCATAGAAGTACCTTGCCTTCCTAATGGTGTCTTCTAGAGTCTTGGGGTTAATCAAGCTCAATCCTATCGTGATAGGATTGAGGCATCCCACTAATGAGTTGTTTCACCTTCGCCTTTTCATCCTTGATGTAAAGAACATACCTCAAAAACTCAAGTAATGTTTTGACATATCCATCAATGGTGAGCTATCCAAGTTTGAGTTCATAAAAATATTTAGTCCTTTGATCATAGTACCTTTCAAATAGGTAATTTTTCTTAAAATACTTTTCAAATTGTTTCCTTGACAATTCCTTCTCATGGAATCCCTTCACATTTCTAAGGTCCTCCCACTAGATGGAGGCCTTTCCATTCAAGTTAAATATGTATGTTCAGGCCTTTAAGTTCTTAGAGTAGTGATGGACTCTGAAGTACTTCTTTAGGCTGAGTATCTAAGATTCTGCTTCTTCTCCATTGAAAGTGGGTGGTTTGGATTTCTTAAACTCTTCAGGGTCATGGCTCTTGGAATGTTTCCTCCTCTTTCTTCTCCTCTGAGAATGTAAACTAGTCTGACTGCTAGACAATTCCTTAAAGATTTCAGTTCCCTCACTAGAGGATTATTTAGTTGAATCCTTGATGTTAGCATACCTCTTGGCTCCATGTTGGGCCTTCTTTGAGGTTCTTTTTCTCGTGTTGCTATTTTTAGGACCATGATTTTGTATCTCAGGTGGAGTTTGGGTAATCTTAGTATGATGTCTATCCACATTACTGGCTACTAGCCCATGTTGCAACTACCTTTGTATATCTGATAGGATTTATAGCAGGAATGCATTAATTTCAGTTTGTTTTTCCTATCCTTTTATCAACCTTTCATTGTCTTCCTTACAACTTTGCAATTTTTCCATAAGGCTTCTTACCGTTTCATCTAAGTATGGAGGGGTTTCCACCACCCTCCTCTCATCTGATTCTTCTTCTCTATTATGAGAGATTTCTCCCCACTCATGGTGCATCAACATTATTTACGTTGTATTTTTCCTTACTATCCATTGATTGTTTAAGTGTTGATAACAACATTTTCTCTTAGTCGATTATCCTTAATTTTTATGAACAAAATAGGTAATTTTTTTTGTAAGGTAAAATTAGTTTCATTATTCCACATATAACAACATTATGCAATTTAGATTCAAATCATGTAATCAACAAAAGGTCTCACTCTTTTCAATAGTAAAGTTTAAATAAGCTCTTATAGGTGGGTAGGGTAGAGTTCCATGCCCCTTAAATGTTTTCTATTAAAGTTTGTTCCTCTCTTTCATGAGCCCAAGTAGGAAAAGTGTTGTTTCCTTCTCTGATACCAATCTGTCACACACTCGACCCCCTAAGTAAAATTTTAAGGGATGGGGTATAAATTTTACACCTTCCTACATCTTCTCTGAGTTCCTCGAATAAGGGCCCCATTTCCTTCTGCTCTTCTAGGGATTTCGAACGACTATAAATTCGTCCAAAATTGAGTTATGAGTCGAAAGTTATGGCTCCCTGAAATTCTTAGGATATCGTTGGTAAAAGGCCACATGGTGCCCACGTGGCTCCACCTCTTTCGTACCATCCTGCATGGCACTGACATGGCCTAGGTCATCATCCTCTAGCAATGACATGGCCACTGGAGGAGCAGTTTTAGGGAAATATCTCTTGAGCCTTTGTATGTAATAGGCCTTCGACCCCTTCGATATTCTTGTACAGTTATACAAACTTCCCTGGAGTTCTAAATTTTGAAGGACTCTTTCCACTCCATAATATGTGGTGGATATTCTATCCACCCATGGATTTGATGACTAAGATTCATCTGTGCTTAACACGTAGCTTAAACTTGAAAAGGAGGGAAGGAGTTCCACACTTAATTCACGACCAATCCCACAATGCCACATCATCATGGCATAAGTGCACTATCAAACCGAGGTTAGACACCACATAGGAATTTTGAGACTTCGACACTTCGGTGATTCAACGCTTTGACGTTTAATGCAACATCCTATATCCTCGCATCTCTCGGAGTCCTGGAGTCTTGAAGTTTCGAAGTTTTGAACTCCTGAAATAGGACTTCATCGAAGTACTTACATTGTCCTTCCACTAGTTGATCGAACGGTTGGGAAGGGCCCCCAATGAATTCTTAGATCAACAACTCATTATGTCTTTGAATTCCTCCGCTTGATCTAACGATTGGCAAGATTTCACCACTTCAAGATTTCGTGACCTTTCGTACCTTATAGGTCTTATCCGATTTAAGTACCCAAGGATTACCTACCAGAAAGGTCATATAGGGGATACAACTGCCTACTATCAGTCAACATTATCACTTTCCCTATCCTTCCACTGGGCTTAATATAATGGTTGAAAGATATCCCGAAGGGTCCTTAGATCTATGGCTTGCGTTACTTCGTAACTTTGACATTTGAGAGTTTCGACCGTTTAATGCCTTTTCACTCCCAGAGTGAGTCAACGCTTAATTTGACCATAAAATATATCCAACGGTCATGAAATATCTCGAAGATCCTTAGATATATGGCTCGCGTTACTTCAAAACTGGAAATTTGGTTAGAGTTTAACAATAGGATAGATCCCATGATAATGGGTAAGAGACCACCAGTTGCTGGTCAAAACTTTCGATTACCGTTCCAACAGGTTACCTTCGACAGGAGTGGAATGTTGTGAGGTTTCAATATCCCGGAGCTCCGGACCTTCGAAGTTTTGAAGATCAGAAGTCTTAGCTCTCTTTGAGCATAGTGCAAGGTTCTAGGGTCCTAGTCATATGGGACTTTGATAAGCCCCAAGGGCTACACTCTTAAATATTATCCAATATTTGGTTAAGGTCGCGGACTTGAACTTGTGGTCACTCAAGACAATGGTTTGAAGGAAGCGCCCTTCATCTACAGAAATGGAATTCCACAATCTAGGAAAGGTAATTTTGAGGGGTCAATAGGATTGGAGTAGTCTCACAGAGTCTGTCCTGACTCTACACCTATGGATTTGGTCCTTGAGAAATCCCTGGAGTATTTTATAGCCAACACAAGGGTCAAAATATTATGTTCCCAATTTCAATTAAAATCCCATGATTGTTACCAGTTCTCCCTTTCTAAACAGAGGTAGGAAAACACCATTTACAAAATATGACATTTACATTTTACTGCAAATTTCCCAGGCCACTAGGCCATCAGAGCCAAAATTATATCATTCAAACACTATAACATATTTTTCCATTATCTAACTCAAGAAGATACAGATTGCAACAAAGTAGTCAAGGCTATATTAAGCTCAGAGTCATACTTTTATGAAATTGGAGATTAGTTGGAAACTCCTGAGAGGGGTTCTCTTTTCCATCCAAACATAAGCATAGTTTTTTCTTTGAGTATTTCTCAACTGGAAACCCCTATATAGACCATGATTCCATGAGATAGATGAAGTTTTCCTTTTTTCTATCCACCAAGCAAGGGAGTCTGTTGTGATTGTTCACTCATTCACTGCATCTTCGTTTATCATCTTGATTAGAAAATGTTGTCCAAATGCCCCTATACCCATAAAAACATATATTTCTTAGTTCTCCTCAGATCCAGAGAGCCTCACATGCTTTGCTTCCTCCAGAATGTTCTCTTGACCCATTCATGCGTATCGTCTTCCCTCTGCCCACGATTTTCGTGACTTTTCTCTCCTTTACTAGAAAGATTTCGTGTGTTGGATCATGAAGTTTCTTGATGGGTACTCTTCCCATCTCCTCATTTACTCTTGAGGAAGACTTCCCAACCAGAGATGATTTTAAGGATGGAAATTTATTTTAAAATGTAGAAACCTTGGCGAGTCTTACTAATCCTTCATATGCCAACTATAAATGATTGGCGATATTTTTGTAAAAATATTCAAATTTCTAAGCATTTTATATAGTTTTTATAAAATGTTGGCGATTTTTAAGGTAAAATAATTTTATCCTATATAATTTGGGCAAATCATTTTTAAAATAACGAATCTTGTTTTTGGAAAAACCATGGAAAATTATCCCATGAGCGAAATTTGGCCCCTAAAATCATCCTTGTTCCCAACTACCAACTTGACTGGTAATTAAATTTTTTGGGATAGAAGACTATTCTAGGTCTGAGCAATTTATGTCCAACAATGTACTGATCTAGAAGGGTCATCTCAACCATCAATGCTTCCCCTTACCGTCCCTTCTCATGAATCATGATCCATACTAACCACCTCCTTTCAACAATGATGCCACAATTTTCCATTTTATTTTAATAATAGAAAAAATATATATACACAGTAACTTTAATAACAAATGTTCATTGTATTTCCAAAATTGTCATGATGGGTTTGTCCATAGTATTTTATCCAAATATAATTATATTTACAAGCTAGGGGAAACGAGGGTATTACACAAATGGGAACACAAATGTAGTGAACATGGCACTAGTTCAACTTTTGAGGGGTTACAATTAGAAGCATCCAAAGATTTGGGATGAAAATTTGATTTATATTCAACACTTTTATAATATGGGTATGAGGCACAAGAAATTCCTTGAACGTAGAATCAATGGTGATTGTCCGAGGTAGTGATCATAAACCCAAAAGGATGAATCTACCAAAGTCAAAGTGGAGACATGAGGAGAGTAATTTTGAGCAGGTATGTGAAACCATGGAGATGAATTCACATTGATGGCATGACTTAGGCTCATGGACGAAAGAAACTAACTCAAAAATATG
Organism: Picea sitchensis; assembly: GCA_010110895.2. Classification (NCBI taxonomy): domain Eukaryota; kingdom Viridiplantae; phylum Streptophyta; class Pinopsida; order Pinales; family Pinaceae; genus Picea; species Picea sitchensis. Next base: position 44,829 of record SNQJ01S0025005.1, read on the forward strand.
GTGTGGGTGTGACTTAAGGACTAATGCAATAAAGTTGGATAGGTTTTGTGAGTGCAACTCAAGGACTAATGTGACCTATAAAAGGACTTGAGTGATTGACTTAGCATATATTCTCTAAACAAGGGAGACATTGACAACTACCCAAACTAAGAAATATATAAGTCATGGTAAAAACTTGGTGATCATAAGAAGAGCTCATTTTCTTTCCCCCATTTTAGTTTTTTATTATGTTTTTGTATTTTTGTGGTTTTTGCATTTTTTATTTTTTATTTTGAAATAATAAAAGAATAATTAATGGTATAATGAGGATACAAGTTCCAAATAAGAGCAATTTGTTCCAAAACATGGGTAGGGGATGTGATTAATTTGGCAAGCATAATAACACATGGGTGGAAACAAGGTTGACACCTAGGTTGTGTCTCTCTAGACATCACGGTACCATGCAGTTGGAATGTGTGGTGGAGGTGTGCATGTAAATGGGGATTCAACACATGTATTTAGTGAAGTAATGGGTTTATATACATAGTGAGAAGGAAACAATTAATCCAATAGTCCCTATTCAAGAGCACTAAGGTAAATTTCAAAAAATGAGAAGAGGGAAGTATGAGTCTCTATATGAAATCATACACTATAAGGGATTCTAATCCTAATGGGGATGAGAAAAATGGTTTCCAAAATGATGAGTGGGATAAACTAGCATGACCCATTGTAGTAATAGTTATATCGTCGTCTAAATATGAGAGGGTAATTCAAAACTAGTTAGGCAACTCATTTGGATGGGGTGGAACCTAAAGGAAAATTCAAGGGTAGAAAAACAATTGAAATGAAACATTGCAAGCAAGCCTATGACTATATTCCAGTGTAGAAAATATACATAAAAGGGTCATCGAACATGCGTGGAAAGGAAAAAAATGGTGTCTCTAACCATACCCTCCACACATAAACATAACCAATGGTATGAACAATAAACAAGATGAGAGCGATAATTTCAAAAATTATTTGCATGTCGCGATATTTGAGAGGGAGGGTTTTCCCTAAATAATCTATTATTTATTTTAAGAGATTCCAACCATCATTTTTTGGATTTTCCACTTCCAGGTTGGTCATTTTCCCCCTATTTTCATTTCTCTATATTTCATTTTGGAGTGCCCCATCTCCTCAACAAGGGTATAGAGGTCATTGGGGATGCCACAAAAGATTACTGAAATAATGGTTTCCCCAACTATAACATGAGTAGTGTGCCATTTAGACACTAATTTTAGTCTATATAAGTCATAAATAAAATTTATATATGGTTAGTGTAAATGTGGATGAACCTGCTTAGATAAGATCTAGCTAGTAAGAATACATACACAGTTTGCAGAGAAAATAGAAAAGATGGAAACAAGAGAGTGAGAATCAAAGAATTTTCATTAACCAAATTAACGAATGATTATATACACATGATATACTATGTATAACTCAACTAATGCGCGTTGGGGGAGAAGCCAATGTGCCATAGTGGTGGTCTAGAGTGATCTGGACACACACCGACATTTATGAGAGTAAACTGCCACCTAGTCTGAGTTAACTAGTCTCTTAGTCTTTAGTTAACTGACTGAAACATAGTGAAGTGAGGAGGAGATCAGGGAATCATGAGTAATGTGCTAGTCTGGTGATAATCCCAAGGACAATGTGAATTAGAAAGTGATGATCCCGATGTTGCATGGTGATGAAACCAAGGTGGCATTAAGACTCCACTCAACTGATCAAACTAAAGATAATATCCTCCTATAATGTAGGAAAAGGAATATTCTCCATAAACTATAGGAGACCAAATAATGACTAATAAACATAGGGAGAACCTTAGGAAAAATAAATACTAGGTGTGTGTGAAGTATCTCCAACAGTTAGAGGTGGTTTTAATAGCTCCTTCTGCCTAAGAAGTTATTTGTCTCCCTTTGTTAAGTCTTCTTAGACCAAAAAAACTCTTAATCACAAACCATGTGCAATAAGGCAATGGTAGAGATGACTAACAAAGATTTTATTTAACATCTAGACCATGGTGATTGAAGAACACATAGTAGTAGTTGTTATTCCTAGTGGTAGCAATATCCAACATAGCATTGGAGGTGGAAGAAGTAGTCATAATTAATGAGAGACATAAATAAAATTGATGAAGGAAGATGCATAATTATGATGCACTCCTTCAAGACTTTCTTGTTGGGAAAACTATGAAAAATGTTGATCTTCCAAGTTAGCAGTGCATCTTTCTTGTTCAACTATCTCTACTTATAAACAAATACTTGAGCATCATTTAAAACCTACATAGATACATCTTAACCCTAGACCAAATAAGAATTTAGAGGGATCAAAATAAACAAACAAATACTTCTCTTGATGCTCGAAGGATCCATGGTTAAGATGAATCTATGCTGGTTAATTTTATTATAGAGTGTTTTAATAATTATAATCTTTTTTTAAATATTTTTATTATTATGGTTGGCTATGTGTAAGTCTTCAATTTTTATGGACTTCATTTTTTCTCAATTTAGTTTATTAATGCACACATCTACCTAGTCTATAGACACACCTTGCTACACTAATACAACCTTGAAAATCCTCCATTTTCAATGCTTGCATAGAAAGGTGCTTTCTATAGCCCAGTATGANGAAAACTATGAAAAATGTTGATCTTCCAAGTTAGCAGTGCATCTTTCTTGTTCAACTATCTCTACTTATAAACAAATACTTGAGCATCATTTAAAACCTACATAGATACATCTTAACCCTAGACCAAATAAGAATTTAGAGGGATCAAAATAAACAAACAAATACTTCTCTTGATGCTCGAAGGATCCATGGTTAAGATGAATCTATGCTGGTTAATTTTATTATAGAGTGTTTTAATAATTATAATCTTTTTTTAAATATTTTTATTATTATGGTTGGCTATGTGTAAGTCTTCAATTTTTATGGACTTCATTTTTTCTCAATTTAGTTTATTAATGCACACATCTACCTAGTCTATAGACACACCTTGCTACACTAATACAACCTTGAAAATCCTCCATTTTCAATGCTTGCATAGAAAGGTGCTTTCTATAGCCCAGTATGAGGGAGATGTGTAATTATTGTCGTGCTCAACATGGAGTTGACACATGGAATCATAAAAATATTAATAACAAAGAAATATTTCAATGTCCAACTTAAGTAAAATAATTTTATATAAACTTTATATATATAAAGTTGATTTTTTCTACATCCCTGGGGAGTTGGTTTAATCCCTATAGATAGATAGATAATAATTTAAAGTAAAATATTTCTTCTTCGGTTGATAGGTGCTTTGTACATCCGAGTATGATGGAGATGTGCAATTCCTTCAGTTCTTAACATGGAGTTGACATGTGGCATTTAAGAAAATATTAATAACAAAAAAATCAATGTCAACCATTAATAAACTATTTCAATGTCCACCCTAAGTAAAATGTTTCAATATCATTTCAATATTAACTTTATAGATATAGATATATATATTGAGATATTGAGGTATTGAGATATTGAAAGTAAACAAATTATTATGTTTAAAACATTTCAATGGTGTGTGATATTGAGTATGAGGGAGATGTGTAATTCCTTTCATGCTCAACATGGAGTTGACACATGCTATATACACAGATATAGACATTAATCTTAACTTTGGATCTATCATGCAAGGAGAGAGATAAATCTCTCAAGGTGATTTTTTTTTTATTTGAAAAAACTTGAGGAGAGGTTTGTCCCTCAAGGGATTTAATCATATGGAGTTAAAATTGATCATGGTTTAAACATTTTAATGGTGTGTTACTTAGTATGAAGGAGATGTGTAATTCCTTCCATGCTCAACATGCAGTTTATATATATATATAAAGAGCCAATTTCATCTTAACTCCAAATCTATCATGTGTCGAGAGGGATCAAATCCCTCAAGTATCTTGGTTAAAATATTTCAATAGTGTGCTGACATATATTTTTGCTTACTTTTATTATTAGGATGAACAAAAAGTATCATTATTTTTTGTTATTTGAATTTTCATCAAATATGGTCATCAATATAGACGTGACACATCTACCCCACTTGGGTTATGAAAAATAAGATGCACCCCTTAGTAAAGTAATAAATGATGTATAGGCTAGGATATACACACTTGGATTTGAAATGTTTAAGATCCAATGGTGTATATCCCAACCTATACAACATTTATTACTCTGCAAGGTGCATATTAATTACCTTTATGTTATAAAAAAACCTTCTATATGTAATAATTTTATTAAAAAAAAATAAAACTCACTTTCCAAAATAATTAAAATTATAAAACTAAAACGAAGCCATGGATAAATCATAAAATATTCTCTATTATGAATTTAATAATTATAAATTAATTGTATGTATTCCCTTAACAAGATTAAATTAACATAGATCCATCTTAATTATGGATTTATCAAGCATCTATACAAATCAAATTCCTTGAGTAAGCTTTGCAATTTAAGAAAAGTTTACATAGGGATTTGATTTATAAATTCAAGTTAATATGGATCTATTCTAATTAAAATCTTTTACAAGTTTTGCAATTTAAAACCAATGTAGATACAGCTTTCCGAGAGAGATCAAATGCCTAAAGGTGCAAACCCTTTTTAGAGAACAAAACTCGAAGAAAGGTTTTCACCTCGAGTTATTTAAGATCTGGAGTTAAGATGTATATCATACATCTTAAGTTTGGATATATAATGATCCAAGAGAGATCAAATGCATAAAGGTGCAAACCTTTTTTAAAGAACAAAACTTGATGAAAGGTTTGCACCTTGAGTGGTTTGATCCCTAATCCAGAGTTAATATGGATCTACGTTGGTATCCAAAGTTAAGATGTATATCATAGAATCTTAAGTTTGGATCTATAATGCTCCGAGAGAGATCAAATGCCTAAAGGTGCAAGCCTTTTTTAGAGAACAAAACTTGAAGGAAGGTTTTCACCTCGAGTGATTTGATCCCTGATCTGGAGTTAAGATGGATCTACATTGGTTTAATAAAATTAAAACAAAATAAACCCCAACTACTACATTATACATATTGCATACATATTGCATAGTCTCATCTCAACTTGTAGTAGCAACTACAAGTCTCCCACATATTACTCATTGATTGATAGCATCTATCTTATATTCAATTAAAACTTGTGTGTTAAAAACTACTTATTAAATAATAAGCTTCCTTTTATCCATGTGTTTCTTACTTAACACTATTTATTATACAAAATGATTCCTTTATTAAATAATCTAAAAGGAAATAAGTTGCATATACTCATTATGAGCTCAACATGTCACTTTATGAGAATAGAACTTGAGTGGGGAGGATAACATTCCATCCCACAACCACTCAAGCTAGACCGAGTTGACAAATATTGATGCATTTTGTATACAAATAATAATAATCTAATTTTAAGTTTAGAACCTAACTAGACACAAAATTAATGTATGAGACCATTTTGTTTGTGGTTCAAGGAATTATTTAGTATATGGAGCTGTATATATTCTATTCCTTTGGATTCAAATCTATGACTTCAAAAGAGGAAACACATGTTATTAATCCTTCTACAAACTATCAACTAATTTTATAAAAACAAAGAGAAATATTTTTGATAAAATAAAATAAGAAATTACTATATCTCGATTATCATGAAGGTGAAGACTTAAATATAAATGTTATCACTCATCAAAATAAATAATCAATATTAAAAAATTAATTATAAATTTTTATATAAAATTTAGATATCAATCAATATGACAAATCACTTGCTTTAACACCTCCTCCATTGACATATGGTTAATGCATTACAACTCATTCTTTTAATATAAAAATATAATGCATCATGTATTGATGCTTGCTATTTGAGTTATTCTTAGTCCTCACTATGACTAATGTTGATATTTAGATTGGTCAAGATCTAAACAACAACCTCACGAGGATAAAATCCCCCTTTGTTTTTATAGAGGTGTTACTCCTCTATCATAGTCTAAAATATGTGCATTGATATTCTTGGATTAGGTTGTCAAATGGGAGAATGCTAGACAACAAACCCCAAGTATTTATTTCTTTATTTTATATATGAAATGGTTCTTGATAACCAGATTTATTCTTGAATGGAACAAGAAAATTTTGAATACTAAAAATATGAATAAAGACTTCAAAATAAAAATAAATATATCCTCAGCTTCATTATTACAACCCTCTAAAATGCATGCAAATAGAATATGCAACCATATCTTCTTGAAAGAAAAAGAGTGAAATGATCTTAATCATTTTATAGAACTTTAAAAGAGTATTGAATTTAAAACATAAGAGAATATGATAGATGTACTTCAAAAATATCATGCTCATATACTCAGAGTTTGAGAAATCATTGAAACTACATTCCAAATTAGTTCTCTATGGAGTTTCATAAAACATATTCAACAATACAAATCATTTAAGCAAACCAATTGACTAATGCTAAGAGATGAAGCTTTCCAAATGCAAGGACTAAACCTACATGAATCATTTAGACAATATTGACTTACATTTATCATTCACTCATATGGCTATAAAATACTCCATGATATTTTTAGAGAAAGAGTATTAGAAGAATACAAGAAAGGCACTAAAAAATCAACCTTATGCGTAGTTCGGAAATTTAACCATAAGGCCTTGAGAAAAAAGTGTGGAAGAAGAAGAAGAAACAAAATTGAAGATCTTTGTTTGTTGATCAGAAGCTTGGTTGCATGTTGAGGGCTAAACCTTTCTATTTTTATCTTTTGATTTCCCTCTAACCTTTTCTTTGATGGTTCTCTGTCTCTTTTAAAATTTGTTTCAAATGCTTTCTTGAAGTAGTTAGGGTTTTGGTCATTCTAGGAACTTCCACATGATTTTATTCTTGGAGTAACCACTTTAATAATTTTTTTTATTGAAGTCTCATTAATGAAATTAAGTCATTGGGATTATTCCTTGAAGTGGGGCCCATTTCATCTTTAATAAAAAATAATAATAAACTTTTGTTTTGAAAATTTTTAATTGACTGCCTTTTTAAAAGTGGACTATTTTTTAATTGTCTGAGCAAGATATTTGACATTTCAGCCATGGAAAACATTCTATATGCAATATTCATCATTCCATATTTCCAACGAGTCTCCAGGAGCGCAATTTGGAGTTCTAGATCTCAAGATATAATCTTGGGAAGTTGAGGTAACAAGCAAATTTACAAGTAAGTCATGCAAACATAGCTGACTTTTCTTTTAGTTTCAGGGAGGATTATGGCCAATTTTGTTAGAAAAATAGGATCGTGGAGTAGTAAAATAAAAAAAATGGGGAAATAAAACACAAAAGATACACAATAAAATAAAGACACATATATATGTGGTTCACCCGGTGTGGGCTATGTCTACCAGAGAAATTGCCAAGTCCTTCCTTTATTATTATCCAACAAATGAAGGGATACAACCTACAACACACCTGTTGTAACTTCCTCTTCTTTCACTCACAGATTCCTCTCTCATAATACAATATTCACAATGATACATAGTTGGAATACATTTCCCTCATAAAATAGGGTTTCCTTCTAGGGAAAAAATCCCTAACATAACTTCTACTGTCAGATCTGTGACCTTATAATGAACGGTGATCCAAATTATTTTCGGCACAAAATGAGAGCGGAGATATAATAAAGAAATGTACAGAGATATCTCAGATATCCAATAATATAACAAAAATTTATTAGAGATGCAACCATAAACATATAGATACAATAATACACAATTTTCTTTTAATGAGTGAAAATGTACAAAGACTATAAAAATATAGAGTAAAAGACTCGCTAGAATGGTGGCATCTTATCTCTGAGAAGAGATGTGTTCGCTACTCGCATTCGCAAGAAGATGATTTTACAATGAGGCTCCAAAGGCTTTTTTATCATAAATAAAATCCAAAACCCTAACCCCGGAAGATGAAAAGTCAACAGTTTTGTGGACCTCGTTTTGGGTAGTTTGGTGTATCAACTTCCCGGGGCCGTAACTTTGGCATAGATCTTCGTTTGGGCCGCACGATAGCTCGTTGGAAAGGTATAGTCAAGGAGATTAATTTTGGGGGATCAATGAAAGCCTTTGACTATCATTTAGAAGCTCTATCCCGAAAAAACTTCATTTAGGCCCTCAAAATGGCCCCAAAAGTTAAAAACTGCTAAAAATAGTAAATTGCCAAAATTGTCAGAAAATTGTTTTGAGCTAGTTGGAAAAGGTGGGTGGCCACTGATATCCACCTAGAACAATCCTCCCTCCTTAGGAAGCAATGGTATCCATTGTGTTGAGTTCCCAGGGGAGAGGGGAAAATGATTGAATCTTAGTGTGTTGCTTGCCTTGCTCGAGACGTTGCGCTGTGGAAGGCTATCATGAACCTATTTCTGGCATGGTTGAATCTGTTCAACCAGTCGGGCTACGTGAGCTATCTGGGTGTAGAAAGAATATTTGTTCTTTGCTGCACTATTTTCGACCTGCTTCTGTTGGATAGAAGGTGCTTGGGCTGAGGCTATAGTGGTTGTAGTATCCTTATGTTCACCTTTTGAACATATTGTGAAGAAAATGATTTTTTTAGTATGAGATACTACCTTGCATCATTGTTTAGGTGGGATAGTAGTTGGAACTACCTCTGGTATCCTGTAGAGATGACCCCCCAGTGTAACAATGACAGTACAGGGTCGAGACTCATAGATAACATGGTGCTTCCAAATATATGGTTGGCACAAGAGAACATCACAGACATCCAGTGGGGAAAAATCACATAATACCTCATCTTTGAAGGGTTGGATGCTATATGACAATCGAAACTTTTGGTTGACACGAATATCTCATCCCTGGAAAAGCCATCCAATGTTGTATGGTTGCGGGTGTGGTTTTGTCGAAAATCCCAAATGTTTGACGACCTCTGCTGAGATGAGGCTCTTCTAGCTTACACTATCAACAATAAAATGCAGTGGGGTCCTCTTCATCCACATCTGTGAATGAAAAAGGCGTTCCCCCTCTTCAAGATCTGTGGGTTCTTCTGGTTGAATTGCTACAGTCGCAACAATAGTAGTGGGGTTTGCATCGATGATCTGTCTTCTATCAATGTTTTCTGAATCATATTTTGAATCAGGGTTCAACTCCTTGTCTTTGATATCAGCCACCAATGACTCTTTTGAGAGACATCCATCAGTGTTGTGCCAGGGGATTTTGTGGAAATCACACCATTTTCTAGTGTCCTTCTTAGTCTTTCAGTGACCCTTCTTTTCCTGTGGCTTGGACTGGTTTTAGGGAAACTATTTGTTAGGGACGTCTTTACCATACTTTGGTTGTTGCAGATTTTCATACCCAAAATCCCATTTGTTCAGGTGCTTAAATTTCTGCTCGATTTTAACAACATATCGATAAGCAACATCGAGTGATGGGATGTCCAAAAAATACATTTCATTTTGGATGTATATGTGTAGAGCCCCACGATATTTTATAACCAAATTTCGTTCAGAGTCTTTGATACCTAGCTTCGTGTGCAACGTATGGAAGGTATTGGTGAAATTCAAAACTTCTTGGCCCCTCTCTTGCTGTAGTGTGGTCCATCTCATGTACTGGTCCTCATAGTTTCCAACAAGATAACATTGTTCCTTTACCGCATCCACAGAAAAATCCCAAGTGGTCTCGGCCCCATATATTCCATAATCCTCTGTGGAAATTTTCTCCCTGTAAATTTCCCACCAATGTTTGACATGGGGTAGAGCCTTAAGGAGTGCGAAGTTGATCTTTTCCCTATCAGAGAAATTACGAACAAAGAAATAACCTTCTAGCAGATTTAACCATTTTTCTAGGGCATCTGCATATATCTGTCCTTCAAATATGGGAATATCAAAATTAACTTTCACCTTGAAAGGCAAGGTGCCTTCAAAGTGTTCACTTGATGAAGGTGCATCTATTTTTATCAGCAAGCATTGAAGGATGTGGGAAAAATTCTCCATCATTTCATCCCTCTGTCACATGAGATCTTGCTCAAGCAACATATTAATAGAATCATCTTCTCTGTCATTTTTATATTCTTTCACCATGGAGGGTTTCTTGGGCATGTGAGAGCAATTTTCCTCAAGAGAGACAAGCTCGAGACCCAACTTTCTATACTTGGACCTTGTCGAGGACATGCACTAAAAAACGATCAAGTGCAATGTACTCTGATACCACTGATCTAGATTATTTTTGGCATGAAATGAAAGAGGAGATATAATAAAGAAATTTACAGATATATATCGGATATCCAATAATATAACAGAAGGGTATCATAGATGCAACTATAAACATAGAGATATCGTAATACACAATTTTCTATTAATGAGCGAAAATGTACAAAGATTGTAAAAATACACAGTGAAAGAATCGTTAGAATGTTCGCATCTTATCTCTGAGAAGAGATGTGTCCGCTAATCGCATTCGCAAGAAGATGATTTTTCACGCAGACCCCCTACCTCAGCAGGGTCCTCTTGACCTCCCAGCCTATGGATCTTCAAATTCCTTTGTGCCGAAATGGATCTTTGATTCCCAGCTGGAATCTTCAACACATATAACCACAGGTCCTTCTAGAAGTTACACCCACTCGAACAAGTGCTAGGCGTAAACCTCCACCCCTCGTGACCACTGGTGTGACCACAGACTTAACCCCAAAAGGGCGCCTCATGATTTTGTGTATCGTTATCGGGACTTCCGTTACAAGGAACCTCGACTCCTTCGATTCCCGAAATATCAAAATGGGATAACGGTCTCTATATCCTCCCTTAGATTCTTATGATGGGACCCTCGACTTCGACCTGGGGCCCAACCTTCAAGCGTGTCAAGATTTCTCATATTGCGACTTGCAGGTAGTTGTTTCCTCCACACTCTCGATTCCCGAAATGTCAAAATTTTGGAGTGCCCCAAATCAACATTCACGATCCTCTGGAACTAACGACTGCTATCCCTCCTGAGCTTGTGAGTGTTGAAATAATATTGCCTTTATCCTCCCTGCAACTCCGCTGGATCTAACAGTCCACGAGTATCAAGGTTTCTCCCTACGAGACTTTCCACCATCTGTTCAGGTTCTTGATGTTCCTGGAAAAATAACTCAGTGTCTTTTCTCCTGAGCTTGATTTCTGCGAAGTGACTTCAACCCTCATCCTTCCTTTGAAGTTTTCAAACAATGCTATCCTTGTTGAGCTTGTTCTTCCTGCAAACTTCTGGATTCTAAAGAATCCTGCACGCACTCTTTGTGTCTTGCACAATAACCTCTGGTTATTCGACGACTTCAACTCTGTGCACTCCTTGCAAAAGAAGTTCTTCGACTGCTCACTTGGGTTGGAAAAGTCTAAGACTTCAACCAAGCTTGCGCACACCTTGCACGGCTCTGTGCTATAATCGTACTTATGTTGGTATAAGTTAATGCTATCCCTCCTAATATTTTTGAGATAAAACTCAGAATCTTGTCAATGCAATCCTTGCAGACCTTCACTGCATGCCTTGCAGAAATTCTAAGGACGAGAAGCAATTGAAACTTATACTCTCCCTCTCACGGACCTCATATGCTCAACATTAAATCACAGGAACACACACAACATTGAAATACATGCATAACAGAGAATAATTGCAACTGTAAACATACCATTCAATAGATGCAAGAAGTAACCATAGGAAACACCATGAAATTGAGTCAAAGCATTCTATATATTAACTCAGTGCTTCTGTACATGGATTCAATAGCAACAACTATATGCTCAAACAACTTCTACAATCTCTGTTCTTTTCTTCTCTCCTATCTTCTACAACAAATTACCATACTAAATAATGAATACAAACTAGAGAGTCTTCTTGAGTTTTTTTCCTCTCTCTTCTTTAAGCTATCATATAAAAATTCAAAGCTACCTACTTTACATTCATTACAATAAATTCCTCCTTATCTGATAGATGAGAGAAATGATCAAGATCTGTGTTACAATCTCCCAAAACATAAATGCAAATACATCCTTTTAGCTATTACATTAATGTCTCCTCTTTTAAATTCAAAATGTCTTCAAAATGCGCATTGGTGCATATCCAGTTGTCCTTTGATTGTGCTTGCTTACGATGCTCCTGCATCATACTCCCCCGGCTGAAAAAATTCATGGACTCTTGTTCATGATCTCCTGCTCCTTATGTCCATGTTTCTGGATATCTGCTTCACTTTTCCAACTGGCATCCTCAATCGGTTGTCCCTTCCATTTCACCAAATATTCAAAATATGTCTTCCTTTGGGTCTTCTTTCCAACTCTTTGATCAATGATCTTTTCCATCTGCGGCTTTTCAGCTACAGGCATCTGATTGACCCACTAAACTTCCTATTGATTCTCCTTTGTTCTTGCTTCATCTTCTCTATAAGGATACAAATCTTCTATGTTGAATATGGGCGATATTCCAACCCCATCCAACAATTCTATTTCACAAGCGTTTGCCTCAAATTTCCTCAAGATTTTACACAACCCAATTTTCTTCATCTTTAGATTATTATATGTTCCCCTTGGGAACCTTTCTTTTTTGAGATGCACCAAAACCAAATAATCTACTTCAAATTTAAGTTCTCTCATGTGTTGATCTACTCTGCGCTTGTATTCCTGGCTAGAATTTTGCAACCGCTCTCTGATTTTACTGTGGAGCTCCTGCATTCCTGCTGCAAAATTTTCCACGCTAGCACTTCAGAATTCATTCTGCTCTAAGTCTCTCAACTCTGAGACTCCCCTTGCTTGCATTCCATACATTATCTAGAATGGGATTTTTCCTATACTCCTATTGGGTGATTCGTTATATGAAAATTCCTCTTGCGGCAAAATATGATCCCACCGGCTATGGTGTTCAGCTACCAAACTCCTCAATAAGTCCCCTAAAATCAGATTTACTACCTCAGTCTATCCATCCGTCTGAGGGTGATATGTTGAGATAAAAGATAAATTCATCCCCAAATTATTTCATAGGGTCCTCCAGAAATGACCAACAAATTTGGTATCTCTGTCTAAAACAATACTCTTAGGCAACCCATGAAGTCTAACAATTTCCTTGAAAAACAGATTTGCAATGTGTGTTTCATCACTGGTTTTTTGACATGGAATGAAATGTGCCATCTTAGAAAATATATTGACTACTAGGAATATGGAATCACAACTTCTATGTGTCCTCGGTAGTCCTAACACAAAATCCATGCTTACCGCATCCAACAACCTCTCTGGTATTGGCAACGGTTGATACAACCCTGTATTCTGTCTTTTCCCTTTCGCGTGCTGGAAAATTCTGCAACTGTTCATGAATTTATTGACATCCATCCTCATCCCTGGCCAATAATATGAGCCATTTAGTTGCGTGAAGGTCTTATCATGGTCGAAGTGTCTAGCCAATCCCCCACTATGTTTTTCCTTCAAGAGGTTCTCTCTCATAGAACTGTTCGGAATACACAGTTGATTTCCTCTGAACAACAGTCCATCCTGAATCATATATTCAGTCCATTGGATTCTATCTCTAACAACTAGATTCTCACATGCTTCATAAGCATCCCTGAAATCTGAATCATCTCTGTACATTTCCTTAAGGTTATCAAAACCTAAGGTCCTCACTCTAAACTCCCGCAGAATCAAACATTTCCTGCTCAACGTATCAACAACCTTGTTATCATTTCCAGAAATGTGATTTATAACAAAAGTAAAGTTCTGCATAAATTCAACCCATTTTGCATGTTTCTGGTTCAATTTCTCATGTCTGGTCACAAACTATAAGGCATGGTTATTGTTGTACAAACCGAATTATTTTGGAACCAGGTAGTGCCTCAAATTCTTCAAAACTTGTATGACTACATAAAACTCTTTATCATACGTGGAATATTTCACCTTGGCCTCATTCATCTTCTCACTGAAGTATGCAACTGGTCTATTTTATTGACTTAAGATTGCTCCAATCACAAATCCACTTTCGTCACATCTTACTTGAAATGTTTTGCTGAAATATGGCAGAACCAGAACTGGTTGTCTAGTTATCTTCTCTTTCAGCGAATTGAAACTTTTCTCCACTTCCTCTGTCCAATGAAAATATTTATTATATTCTTGACTGTGTCCATCATTAGTGCACAAATTCCACTGAAATTTCTGATGAGCTTCCTGTAAAACCTGGCTAGTCCATGGAAGATTTTGACTTGAAAGATATTCCTTGGTGATGGCCATTCTTTGATCACTTTTACCTTTCCTGGATCCATATTCAACTCATTCGAAGAAATCACAAAACCAAAATAATTGAGCTCCACCTTCATGAAAGACGACTTCTTCATATTTATCAACAACTTCTCTTGTTGCAACCTCCTCATCACTAAAGTTAAATGTCTCAGATGTTCCTCCTCAGTCTTACTGAAGATCAGTATATCATCAAGTAACACGATTACAAACTTACCAATGAAATCTTTCAAGACTTATTTCATCAATCTCATAAAATTACTTGGCGCATTCGTCAAGCCAAATGGCATGACAAACCATTCATACATTCCTTCATTCATATTGAATGTTGTCTTCCATTCATCACCTTCCCTCATTCCAATCTAATGATATCCACTTTTCAAATCAATTTTTGAAAAAAACTTTTCTCCACTGAAGCAATCCATCAAGTCATCCATCTTGGGTAAAGGAAATCTATACCTGATGGTGATTTTGTTTATAGCCCTTGAGTCTGTACACATTCTCCATCCACCATCCTTATTTGGACTTAACATTGTTGGTACAGTGCATGGACTCAAGCTTTCTCTAATCAACCCTTTTTCCATCAAATCCTGGACTTGATTCTTGACCTATTCATTCTCCCGCAGCGTCAATCTGTACGCTTCTTTGTTTGGTAAAATTTCCCTTGGAATAAGTTCAATGTGATGATTTATGCTCCTGATGGGTGACAATGAACAAGGTAATTTGTCCACCACTATATTAGTGAAATTATCCAGCAGTTCATGAATTTCCTCAAGTAGGTCATCCATCGAAGTAATGGTCAAGATGACTCTAGGTTTTCTAACCACTACAAACTGCATTTCTTCATCTTTCTTGACTTCATCAAGAAGCTCCTTCCCACTCATGAGAAGTATAGTATTGTTCACCTCTAATTTTACCTTCTTATATTCAATTGGTAGTAACATATGCGTCCTACCATTTTTCTCCAAGGTGTATTTGTTCCTTCTCCCATCATTAATAACATTTATGTCATATTGCCAAGGCCTCCCCCAAAAAAGATGACAGACATCCATGAGAATAACATAACATAAAATTTCATCCTTATATCCCCCTATCGTAAATTCAACTAAATATTGTTTAGTGACACTTACTTGATGTCCTTTTTGTAACCATGAAACTCTATATGGGCTTGGATGTGCAACTGTATCCAATTCCAACTTCTCCACCATCTCTGTGGATACTAGATTATCCGTGTTTCCACTCTCAACTATTACCTTGCATACCCTGTCCTTGGTCTTGCAAGAAGTTATAAATAAAATATTCCTTTGGACTGGATTCTCTATCTCCTTCTCTGGCTTCAAGAGAATTTTCCTCATCATTAAGGATTTTTCGCCTTCTGCATCTTCTGCCTCAACATTTCTCCTTTGTGCTTCTAAAATGTGAGCTTCGCCTCCTCCATCCCTTTTTCTATCGGGACATTCCCAATATTTGTGTCTTATCTTTCCACAGACAAAACACTTTACTTCGCCTCCTCGACCTCTTCCTCTTCCTCTTCCTCTTCCTCTTTCTCAAGGAAAAGTGTTCCTATCAACATATTTCCTTCCTTGCGAACTTCCTCCCCTTTCTGGGTGTCTATGTGGATTTGTTTCTTCATCCTTGCGATTCTGTACTCTGTCCTGGGCAACTGCTTTGTCTCTGCTCTGACTTCTACCTCTGCCCCTTTGACCTAGCTTTCAGGCCAATTTCTCTTCTTCCTTCAGAGCAATATGATAAGCATCTTCCACATTTTTGATTGTCACCATGCTCATCTAATCCTGGATCTCATATCTCAGGCCATTCATATATCTGGCTACCTTTTCATCATCACTCTCACGATGACCATCTCTAATGTTCAATCTGTATAAATCCTCAATGTACTTCTTCATTTTCATCCCTTTCTGTCTCAAATTCTTCATTCTTCGAAACAGATTGATTTTGTAATCTCTGGGTATGAATTTGGCTTTCATCTTGGTGACCATCCTGTCCCAACTTTTGATTCTTTGATTTCCTTTGCAATGCCTGTCAGCCTGCAGTTCATCCCACCACAGTGCTGCATGTCCTTTCAGTCTAGTGACAACATGCTTAACTTTCTTGTCTTCCTCGAAATCCTCATAGTAAAAGTATTTATCCTGAGCTCTAAACCAATCTAGCAACTCCTCGACGTCTAATTTTCCTTCATACATTGGAATGTCCAATTTTTCTTTGGAGCCTATTCTTGCAACAAATTTAAATAGATGTTCTTCTACAACATCTTCGGCTACATATTCTTCATTTCTACCTCCTTCTTCGTTCTCACTTTAGGCCTCACTTATATCTATAGTATCATGTTCTCCTATGTTTTTTCTCCATAGCATCCAATCGAGCACGAATTTCTCTCATCTCCCTTTCCATGGCTGGATCGGGCATAGTTATTTCTGGGTGTCTCCTTGGTAGCATTGTTGCAATCTGTCCACGCAAAGTTTAAATACAACTGTCCTCTATCTTCCCTCTACAGAAAAAAATTAGTTGTTAGCTCTGATACCACCTGACACAGACCCCTTACCTCCGTAGGGTCCTCTTGACCTCCCGGCCTATGGATCTTCAAATTCCTTTGAGCCGAGATGGTTCTTTGATTCCCAGCTGGAATATTCAACACATATAACCACAGGTCCTTCTAGAAGTTACACCCACATGAACAAGCGCTAGGCGTAAACCTCTACCCCTCGTGACCACTGGCATGACCACAGAATTAACCCCAAAAGGGTGCATCGTGATTTTGCGTATCATGACTTTCGTTACAAGGAACCCCTACTCCTCCGATTCCTGAAATCCCGAAATGGGCTAATAGTCTCTAGTTCCTCCCTTAGATTCTCTTGATGGGACCCTTGACTGCAACCTGGGGCCCAACCTTCAATAGTGTCGGGATTTCACGTATCATGACTTCTGAGTAGTTGTTTCCTCCACACTCTCGATTCTCGAAATGCTGAAATTTCAGAGCGCCCCAAATCACTGCTCACGATCCTCTTTATCTAACGACTGTTATCCCTCCTGAGCTTGTGAGTGTTGAAAGACTCTCACCTTTATCCTTCCTGCAACTCCATTGGATCTAACGGTCCACATGTATCGGTGTTTCTCCCTCCGAGACTTTCCACCATCCGTTCAGGTTCTTGATGTTCCTGGCCAAATAACTCGGTGTCTTTTATCCTGAGCTTGATTTCTGTGAGGTGACTTCAACCCTCATCGTTCCTTTGAAGTTTTCTAACAACATTATCCTTCCTGATCTTGTTCTTCCTGCAAACTTATGGATTCTAAATAATCTTTCATGCACTCTTTGCCACTTCCACAATAACCTCCGGTTATTCGACGACTTCAACTCTGTGCACTCCTTGCAAGAGAAGTTCTTCAATCGCTCACTTGGGTTGGAAAAGTATAAGACTTCAACCGGGTCTGCGCACACCTTGCACGACTCTGTGCTATACTTTCACTTCCTATGGTATAAGTTAACGCTATCCCTCCTGAGCATTCTGAGATAAAAGTCAGAATCTTGTCAACGCACTCCTTGCGGACCTTCACTGCACTCCTTGCAGGAATTCTCAGAATGAGAAGCAATTGAAACTTATACTCTCCCTCTCACGGACCTCATATGCTCAACATGAAATCATAGGCACACGCACAACATTGAAATACATGCATAACATAGAATAATTGAAACTGTAAACATACCATTCAATAGATGCAAATAGTAACCATAGGAAACACCATGAAATTGAGTCAAAGAATTATGTATATTAACTCATTGATTCTGTACATGGATTCAATAGAAACAACTATATGCTCACACAAATTATACAATCTTTATTCTTTTCTTCTCTCCTATCTTCTACAACAAATTACCAAACTGAATAATGAATACAAACGAGAGAGTCTTCTTGAGTGTCTTTCCTCTCTCTTCTCTAAGCTATAATATCATAATTCAAAGCTACCTACTTTACATTCATTACAATAAATGCCTCCTTATCCGACAGATGAGAGCAATTCTCAATATATGTGTTACAATCTTGTTGTTGGGAAATAATACCCTACGGACTAACAAGCTAGGGCTGAACTCGTATGCAGATCATGACCTTAAAGAAAACACTTTTAACCTATCACCCCAATACTCAAACCCCTTTTTCACACACAAGCATGGAAGAGACCTACTAACCTTTTTTTATCGATGTTTGACGTAGATCCTCTGTTGCACTTTATTCGCTTGCTTTCACTGCTCCTTCCAAGACAATCCTGCAATCAAGACAAAACACTACGCATGCATGCTATTCTTGTACCTAAGGGTTAGAGATTAAGCAGAAATCAAATAAAATATATATCACTCGTGCATTGGGACGGTAAAAGTATTCTTTTATTAATCTCAAGATGAATCAACTTACAATAGTGATAGAGACCGACCACTTTTCCTCGATCCTGATCCTGGGATCCTCCTCTTCTTTGTCCTCCAACTGCTTTGCTTGAATTCTTCTTAGGCTTGAGGAAAGGCTAAAGGGTTGGGACAAATGGATTCGACAATTGGGCAGAGTTTCTTTGCTATCTTTTTCCTCCTCCAAATAGTACCTTTACCCCTTCTTTTATAGGCTAGAAGGACCTAGGGTTTTGGACGAACTCTCGGCCATGCATGGCTGGGAGTTCCAGTTAACTGACCCAAATCTTTTTGTCTCGTCGGCAACTTTCCTGTTTTTGTGCTTTGTTAGGTAAACACGGGCTATAGTAGGCCAGCCAGCATTCCAACCCGTGCAGTAGTGAGCCTGCCAGCGTTCCAATGCATGCAGTAGAGGGTTAGGGCACGTGCCACTTGTTTTAAGAGGTTTTTTAAGAGTCTGTTCAGCATGGCTTTGGCAATGAAGGGAAATGAGTTGGCATGATGCCAGGTAAGCATGGATGGTGCAATTTAGGGTTGTAACAGATGCCCCTTAATGTGTGAGGTCAGAAGAGCATCTGATGGCCGAAATACATTACCAATTCTTTACCAATCTGTACTGATATGCTGAATGAGTGAGACCAGGAATCAGGAATCAGGAGGTGCCGTCTGCAAAAAATATCAAATGTCCCACCGAGGCGGGCATACCCATGCTCGGAATAAAATAGAACCATGGCTACCAATCAAATACACTGTAGATCCATGTCAAATAACTATAAAGAGTAGCCGCGAATAATACA
>SNQJ01S0025005.1:103729-115089 GCA_010110895.2 Picea sitchensis
TTTGATATTCCCGTATTTGAAGGTCAAATAGATGCAGATGCCCTAGATAAATGGTTAAATATACTAGAAGGTTATTTCTCTGTTCATAATTTTTCCTACAAGGAAAAGATCACCTTTGCACTCCTTAAGGCTCTCCCCCATGTCAAACATTGGTGGGAAACTTATTGGGAGCAGAGTTACACAGGGGAGTATGGAATATATGGGGCCGAGCCCACTTGGGATTCTTTTGTGGGTGCGGTAAAAGAACAGTACTACCCTGCGGGAAACTATTAGGACCAGTACATGAGATGGACCACAGTGCGGCAAGAGAGGGGCCAAGCAGTTCCGGAGTTCAGCAATACCTTCCATACCTTGCGCACCAAGCTAGGTATCAAAGACTCTGAATAACATTTGGTTTTGAAATGCCGTGGGGCTCTACATAGATACATCCAAACTGAAATTGATTTTCTGTACATCTCATCACTTAGTGCTGCTTATCGATATGTTTTTAAAATCAAGTAGAAATTTGAGCACCAAAACAAACAGGAATTCGGGTCTGCAAATCCGCAACAACCAAATCATGACAAAGAAATCCCTAACAAACAGTCTCCCAAAAACCAGTCTAAGACACAGGAAAAGAAGGGTCACGGGAAGACAAAGAAGGTAACCGAAAAATGGTGCAATTTCCACAAAATCCCCTGGCACAACACCGATGAATGTCTCTCTAAACAGTCATTGGTGGTCAATATTAAAGACAAGGAGGCAAACCCTGATTCTGAATCTGATTATGAAAATACTGGTAAAAGACAGATCATCGACGCAGACCCCACTGCTATTGTCGTGACCACGACAATTCAGCCAGAAGATTCAACAGATCCTGAAGAGGGGGAGTGCCTTTTTCATTCATAGATGTGGGTGAAGGGGACCGTGCTGCATTTTATTGTTGATAACAGAAGCCAGAAGATCCTCATCTCAGCAGACGTCATCAAACAATTGGGATTGTTGACAAAACCACACCCGCAACCATACAACATCTAGTGGCTTCGGGAAGGACGAGATCTCTGTGTCAGCCAACAGTGTCGATTGTCATATGGTATCCATCACTTCAAGGATGAGGTTTTATGTGATGTTTCCCCACTATATGTCCGTGATGTTCTCTTGGGCCAACCATATATGTGGAAGCGCCATGCTGTTTATGAGTCTCGACCTCGCAGTGTCATTGTCACTTTGGGGGGTCATCTCTATAGAATACCAGAGGTATTTCGAACTATTGTTCCACTAAAAAAGTGTTGGAAGGTAGTATCTCATATTGCAAAATTCAGATTCTTCACAATCTGTTCAAAAGGGGAACAAAAGGACATTGGAACTACTACAACCTCACCCCAAGCACCTTCTATCCAACAGAAGCAGGTTGACAAGGTTGCAACAAAGCGCAAAGATTCCTTCTACACACCGTATTCTCATGTAGCTCGACTTTTTGAATATCCTCAGCTTCAACAGGTTCATGATAGACTTCCACAAACTAAGCAGCGTGACGTCTCCAACAATACAAGCATCTCACCAAGATGCAGATCCAGCAAATGCTTTTCTGTCTCCCCCGAGAACTCAACGCAATGGAGACCATTGCCTCCTAAGGATGGAGGATTGATATAGGTGTATATCGGTGGCCACCCACATTTTCCAACTGGATCAAAACAGTGTTCTAGCAATTTTGGAAATTTACTATTTTTAGCAGGTTTTAACTTTCGTGGCCATTTTGAGGGCATAAATGAAGGTTTTTTGAGATAGAGGTTCTTAGTGATAGTTAAATGCATGATTGATCCCTCAAAATGAATCTCCTCGATGATACCTTTCCAACGATCTATCATACGCCTAAAATGGAGATCGAATGCAAAAGATATGACCCCAGGAAGTTGATGTACTCACTTACCCAAACGGGGCCCACATAACTTTTGGCGCTTCATCTCCTAGGGTTAGGATTTTGGTTGCCTAGGACTTTTGACATTTCTGTTTATTGTAAAAATGCCTTAAGAGCCACATTGTAATCATCTTCTTGTGAATACCAGTAGCCATCACATCTCTTCTCAGAGATAAGCTGCCACCATTCTAGCGAGTCTTTCACTCTGTATTTTTATAGCCTCTATACATTTATTTCATTAATAGAAATCGTGTATTACTGTATATCTGTGTTTATGGTTGCATCTCTAATACATTTCTATTATATTATTGAATATTTGAGATATCTCTATGCATTTCTTTATTATATCTCTGATCTCATTTCGTGACGAAAATAATCCGGATCAGTGGTATCAGAGCAGGCTGCTCTTGATCGTTTTTTTCAGTGCATGTCCCCGACGAGGTCCGAGTATAGAAATTTGGGTCTCGAGCTTGTCTCTCTTGAAGACAATCGCTCTTGCACACCCAAGAAACCCTCAATGGCGGAAGAAAAGAAAAACGATGGAGCAGACGATCCTATCAATCTGTTGCTTGAGCAAGCTCTCACATGACAGAGGCATTAAATGATGGATAATTTTTCCCACATCCTTCAATGCCTCCTGATAGCATCAGGCACATCTTCATCAAGCAACCACTTTGGAGGCACCTCACCTTTCAAGGTATAGGTTAATTTTGATATTCCCATATTTGAAGGTCAAATAGATGCAGATGCCCTAGATAAATGCTTAAATCTGCTAGAAGGTTATTTCTCTATTCATAATTTTTTCGACAAGGAAAAGACCACCTTCGCACTTCTTAAGTCTCTCCCCCATGTCAAACATTGGTGGGAAACTTACTGGGAGAATAATTCCACAGGGGAGTCTGGAATATATGGGGCCGAGCCCACTTGGGATTTTTTTGTTGATGCTGTAAAGGAACAGTACTACCCTATTAAAAACTATGAGGACTAGTACATGAGATGGACCGCACTGTGGCAAGAGAGGGTCCAAGCAGTTCTGGAGTTCACCAATACCTTCCATACCTTGCACACCAAGCTGGGTATCAAATACTCTGAACGACATTTGGTTCTGAAATACCGTGGGTCTCTACACAAATACATCCAAACTGAAATGGATTTTTTGGACATCTCATCACTCGGTGTTGCTTATCAATATGCTGTTAAAATCAAGAAGAAATTTAAGCACCAGTAAAAAAGGGAGTTCAGGTCTGCAAATCCACAACAACCAAAGCATGACAAATATATCCCTAACAAACAGTCTCCCAAAAACCAGTCCAAGACACAGGAAATGAAGCGTCACAGGAAGAAAAAAAAGCACAATCGAAAATGGTACGATTTCCACCAAAGCCCCTGGCACAACACCGATGAATTTTTCTCCAAATAGTCATTGGTGGTCGAGATCAAAGACAAGGAGCCAAACCATGATTCAGAATCTGATTCTTAAAATACTGGTAAAAGATAGATCATCGATGTAGACCCCACTGCTATTGTCGCGACCGCGACAATTCAACAAGAAGAGCCAACAGATCATGAAGAAGGGGATCACCTTTTTCATTCACAGATGTGGGTGAAGGGGACCCCAGTGCATTTTATTGGTTATAATGGAAGCCAGAAAAACCTCATCTCAGCAGAGGTTGTCAAATAGTTGGG
This sequence comes from Picea sitchensis, assembly GCA_010110895.2. Classification (NCBI taxonomy): domain Eukaryota; kingdom Viridiplantae; phylum Streptophyta; class Pinopsida; order Pinales; family Pinaceae; genus Picea; species Picea sitchensis. The sequence goes on from SNQJ01S0025005.1 coordinate 107,313, forward strand.
ATTGTCAACAACACCACACCCGCAACTATACAACATCGGGTGGCTTCAAAAAGGATGAGATCTCCATGTCAGCCAACAGTGTCTATTGTCATACAGTATCCATCCCTTCAAGGATGAGGTGTTGTGTGATGTTGCCCAACTGGATGTCTGTGATGTTCTCTTGGGCCAACCATATATGTGGAAGAAACATTCTTTTTATGAGTCTTGACCTCGCAGTGTCATTGTTACTTTGGGGGGTCATCTCTATAGAATAACAGAGGTAGTTTCGACTACTGTTCCACCAAAAAAGTATTGGAAGGTAGTATCTCATACTGCAAAATTCAGCTTCTTCACAATCTGTTCAAAAGGGGAACAAAAGGACATTGGAACCACTACAACCTGGCCCCAAGCACCTTTTATCCAACAGAAGCAGGTCGATAAGGTTGCAACAAAGTGAAAATATTCCTTCTGAACACCATCCTCTCTTGTAGACTGACTTGTTGAATATCCTCAGCTTCAACAGTTTCATGACAGACTTCCATAATCTAAGCAGTGCAACGTCTCTAACAATACAAGCATCTCACCAAGATGCAGATCTAGCAAACGCTTTTCCCTCTCCCCAGGGAACTCAACGCAATGGATACCATTTCTTTCTAAGGAGGGTGTACTGATCAAGGTGGATATCGGTGTCCACCCACCTTTTCTAACTGGCTGAAAACAATTTTCTAGCAATTTTGGAAATTTACTATTTTTTGCAGGTTTTAACTTTCGGGGCCATTTTGAGGGCCTTAATGAAGGTTTTTCGAGATCGAGGTTCTCAATTATAAATGAAGGAATTATTGATCTCCCAAGATGAATCTCCCCGACGATACCTTTCCAACGAGCTATCATACGCCTAAAACGGAGATCGCATGCAAAAGTTACGACCCCCATAAGTTGTTGTACTCACTTACCCAAAAGGGGCCCACATGACTTTTGGCTCTTCATCTCCTAGGGTTAGGATTTTGGATGCCTAGGAATTTTGGCATTCATGTTTATTGTAAAAATGCCTTCAGAGCCTCATTGTAATCATCTTCTTTCGAATACGAGTAGCCGTCACATCTCTTCTCAGAGATAAGCTACCACCATTCTAGCGAGTCTTTCACTATGTATTTTTACAGCCTCTTTACATTTCTTTCATTAATAGAAATTGTGTATTACTATATAACTATGTTTATGGTTGCATCTCTGATACATTTATATTATATTATTTAATATTTTCGATATCTCTATGCATTTCTTTATTATATCTCCGATCTCATTTCATGACAAAAATAATCTGGATCAGTGGTATCAGAGCAGGCTACTCTTGATCATTTTTTTCAGTGCATGTCCCCGACGAGGTCTGAGTATAGAAATTTCGGTCTCAAACTTGTCTCCCTTGAATAGAATCGCTCTAGGACACCCAAGATATCCTCAATGGCAGAAGAAAAGAAAAATGACGGAACATACGGAAGCTCTCATGCGACAGAGGGACGAAATGATGGAGAATTTTTCCCACATCCTTCAATGATTCTCGATAGCATCAGACACATCTTCATCAAGTGACCACTTTGGAGGCACCTCTCCTTTCAAGGTACAGGTTAATTTTGATATTCCCGTATTTGAAGGTCAAATAGATGCAGATGCCCTGGATAAATGGTTAAATGTGCTAGAAGGTTATTTCTCTGTTCATAATTTTTCCGACAAGGAAAAGATCACCTTCACACTCCTTAAGGCTCTCCCCCATGTCAAACATTGGTGGGAAAATTACTGGGAGCAGAGTTCCACAGAGGAGTCTGGAATATATGGGGTCGATCCCACTAGGGATTTTTTTGTGGATGCGGTAACGGAACAATACTACCCTATTGGAAACTATGAGGACCAGTACATGAGATGGAACAAACTGCAGCAAGAGAGGGGCCAAGTAGTTCTGGAGTTCACCAATACCTTCCATACCTTGTGCACCAAGCTGGGTATCAAATACTCTGAACGACATTTGGTTCTAAAATACCTTGGGGCTCTACACAGATACATCCAAACTGAAATGGATTCTTTGGACATCTCATCACGCTTCTTATCGATATGTTGTTAAATTTGAGAAGAAATTTAAGCACCAGAACAAACGAGAGTTCAGGTCTGCAAATATGCAACAACCAAAGCATGACAAAGATATCCCTAACAAACAGTCTCCCGAAAACCAGTCCAAGACACAGGAAAAGAAGGGTCATGAGAAGACAAAGAAGGACATCGAAAAATGGTGCGATTTCCACAAAATACCCTGGCACAACATCGATGAATGTCACTCAAAATAGTCATTGGTGGTCGAGATCAAACACAAGGAGCCAAGCCCTGATTCAAAATTTGATTATGAAAATACTGGTAAAAGACAGATCATCGACGTAGACCCCACTTCTATTGTCACGACCACGACAATTCGACCAGAAGAGCCAACAGATCCTGAAGAGGGGGAGCACCTTTTTCATTCACAGATGTGGGTGAAGGGGACCCTGCTGCATTTTATTGTTCATAACAGAAGCCAGAAAAACCTCATCTCAGCAGAGGTCATTAAATAGTTGGGATTGTTGACAACACCACACCCACAACCATACAACATCATGTGGCTTTAGCAAGGATGAGATCTCTGTGTCAGCCAACAATGTCGATTGTCATATGGTATCCACCCCTTCAAGGATGAGGTGTTATGTGATGTTGACCCATTGGATGTCTGTGATGTTCTCTTGGGCCAACCATATATGTGGAAGCGCCATGCTATTTATGTGGAAGCGCCATGCTGTTTATGAATAAAGCGATATCTCTGTGCATTTCTCTATTATATCTCCCATCTCATTTCATGTCAAAAATAATCTGGATCAGTGGTATCAGAGCAAGCTTCTCTTGATCATTTTTTTCAGTGCATGTCCTCGACGAGGTCTGAGTATAGCAGGTTGGGTCTCAAGCTTGTCTCTCTTGAAGACAATTGCTCTCACACACCCAAGAAACCCTCAATGGCAGAAGAAAAGAAAAACGACAGAGCAGATGATCTTATCAATTTGTTGCTTGAGCAATCTCTCACGCGATAGAGGGACGAAATGATAGAGAATTTTTCCCACATCCTTCAATGCCTCTCGCTAGCATTAAGCACATATTCATTGAGCGACCACTTTGGAGGCACCTCACCTTTCAAGGTATAGGTTAATTTTGATATTCCCATATTTGAAGGTCAAATAGATGCAGATGCCCTAGATAAATGGTTAAATTTGCTAGAAGGTTGTTTCTCTGTTCATAATTTTTTCGGCAAGGAAAATATCACCTTCGCACTCCTTAAGGCTCTTCCCCATGTCAAACATTGGTGGGAAACTTACTAGGAGAAGAGTTCCACAGAAGATTCTGGAATATATGGGGCCAATCACACTTGGGATTTTTTTGTGGATGCGATAAAGGAATAGTACTACCCTATTGGCAACTATGAGGACCAGTACATGAAATTGACCACACTGCAGCAAGAGAGGGGCCAAGCAGTTTAGGAGTTCACCAATACCTTCCATACCTTGCACACCAAGTTGGGTATCAAAGACTCTGAACGACATTTGGTTATCAAATATTGTTGGGCTCTACACAGATACATCCAAACTGAAATGGATTTTCTAGACATCTCATCACTCGGTGCTGCTTATCGATATGATGTTAAAATTGAACAGAAATTTAAGCACCAGAACAAATGGGAGTTCAAGTCTACAAATTCGCAAAAACCAAAGCATGACAAAGATAGACCTAACAAACAGTCTCCCGAAAACCAGTCCAGGACATAGGAAAAGAAGGGTCACGAAAAGACAAAGAAGGACACTGAAAAATGGTGTGATTTCCACAAAATCCCCTGGCACAACACCGATGAATGTCTCTCAAAACAATCATTGGTGGTCGAGATCAAAGACAAGGAGCCAAACCCTAATTCAGAATCTGATTCTAAAAATACTGGTAAAAGACATATCATCGACACAGACCCAACTGCTATTGTCGTGACCACGACAATTCAACCAGAAGAGCCAACAGATCCTGAAGAGGGGGAGCACCTTTTTCATTTACAGATTTGGGTGAACAGGACCCCGCTGTATTTTATTGTTGATAACGGAAGCGAGAAAAACCTCATCTCAGCAGAGGTCGTCAAACAGTTGGGATTGTCGACAACACCACACCCGCAACCATACAACATCGGGTTGCTTTGGCAAGGACGATATCTCCGTTTCATCCAACAGTGTCGATTGTCATACGGTATCCATCCCTTCAAGGATGAGGTGTTATGTGATGTTGTCCCACTGGATGTCTGTGATGTTTTCTTGGGCCAACCATATATGTGGAAGTGCTATGCTGTTTATGAGTCTCGACCTCGCAGTGTCATTGTTACTTTGGTGGGTCATCTCTATAGAATACCAGAGGTAGTTCCGACTACTATTCCACCAAAAAAGTGTTGCAAGGTAGTATCTCATACTGCAAAATTCAGCTTCTTCACAATCTGTTCAAAAGGGGAACAAAAGGACATTGGAACCACTACAACCTCGCCCCAAGCACCTTCTATCCAATAGAAGCAGGTTGAAAAGGTTGCAACAAAGCGCAAAGATTCCTTCTGCACACTGTTCTCTCATGTAGCCCAACTTTTTGAATATCCTCAGCTTCAACAGGTTCATGAAAGACTTCCACAAACTAAGCAGTGCGACGTCTCCAACAATACAAGCATCTCACCAAGATGTAGATCCAACAAATGCTTTTCCCTCTCCCCTGGGAACTCAACGCAATGGATACCATTTCTTCCAAAGGAGGGAGGAGTGATATAGGTGGATATCTATGGCCACCCACCTTTCCTGACTGGCTCAAAACACTTTTCTGGCAATTTTGGAAATTTACTATTTTTAGCAGGTTTTAACTTCCAGGGCCATTTTGAGGGTGTAAATGAAGGTTTTTTGAGATCGATGTTCTCAATGATAGATAAAAGAATTCTTCATCCCCAAAAATGAATCTCCTCGATGATACCTTTCCAACGAGCTATCATACACCTAAAACGGAGATCGCATGAAAAGTTACAACCCCAGGAAGTTGATGTACTCACTTACCCAAATGGGGCCCACATGACTTTTGGCGCTTCATCTCCTAGGGTTAGGATTTTGGATGCCTAGGAATTTTGGCATTCCTTTTTATTGTAAAAAGGCCTTCAGAGCCTCATTGTAATCATCTTCTTATGAATACGAGTAGCCGTCAGATCTCTTCTCAGAGATAAGCTGCCACCATTCTAGCGAGTCTTTCACTCTGTATTTTTACAGCCTCTGTACATTTCTTTCATTAATAGAAATCATGTATTACCCTATATATGTGTTTATGGTTGCATATCTGATACATTTTTGTTATATTATTGAATATTTGTGATATCTATGTGCATTTCTTTATTATATCTCCGATCTCATTTCGTGCCGAAAATAATCTGGATCAATGGTATCAGATTAGGCTGCTCTTGATCATTTTTTCCAGTGCATGTCCCCGATGAGGTCTGAGTATAGAAAGTTGGGTCTCCATCTTGTATCTCTTGAAGACAATTGCTCTCGCACACCTAATAAACCCTCAATGGCAGAAGAAAAGAAAAATGATGGAGCAGACGAAACTATCAATCTGTTGCTTGAGAAAGCTCTCACGCGACAGAGGGACAAAATGATGGAGAATTTTTCCCACATCCTTCAATGCCTCCCAATAGCATCAGACACATATTCATCAAGAGAACACTTTGGAGGCACCTCGCCTTTCATGGTACAGGTTAATTTTGATATTCCCGTATTTGAAGGTCAAATAGATGCAGATGCCCTAGATAAATGGTTAAATATGCTAGAAGGTTATTTCTCTGCTCATAATTTTTTCGACAAGAAAAAGATCACCTTCGCACTCCTTAAGGCTCTCCCCCATGTCAAACATTGGTGGGAAACTTACTGGGAGTAGAGTTCCATAGAGGAGTCTCGAATATATGGGGTTGAGCCCACTTGGGATTTTTTTGTGGATGCGGTAAAGGAACAATACTATCCTGTTGGCAACTATGAGGACCAGTACATGAGATGGACCACATTGTGCAAAGAGAGGGGCCAAGAAGTTCCAGAGTTCACCAATACCTTTTATACCTTGCGCACCAAGTTGGGTATCAAAGACTTTGAACAAAATTTGGTTCCGAAATACCGTGGGTCTCTACACAGATACATGCAAACTGAAATGGATTTTCTGGATATCTCATCACTCGGTTCTACTTATCGATATGTTGTTAAGATCGAGAAGAAATTTAAGCACCAGAACAAACGGGAGTTCGGGTTTGCAAATCTGCAACAACCAAAGTATGAAAAAGATATCCCTAACAAAGAGTATCCCGAAAACCAGTCCAAGACACAGAAAAAGAATGCTCACAGGAAGACAAAGAAGGAGACCAGAAAATGGTGTGATTTCCACAAAATCCCCTGGAACAAAACCGATGAATGTCACTCAAAATAGTCATTGGTGGCTGAGATCAAAGACAAGGAGCCAAACACTGATTCATAATCTGATTCTGAAAATACTAGTAATAGATAGATCATCGATGCAGACCCCACTGCTATTGTAGCGACCGCGACAATTCAACCAGAGGAGCCAACAGATCATGAAGAGTGGGAGAACATTTTTCATTCACAGATGTGGGTGAAGGGGACCCCGCTACATTTTATTGTTGATAACGGAAGCCAGAAAAACCTCATCTCAGCAGAGGTCGTCAAACAGTTGGGATTGTTGACAACACCACACCTGCAACCATACAACATCAGGTGGCTTCGAAAAGGATGAGATCTCCGTGTCATCCAACAGTGTCGATTGTCATATGGTATCCATCCCTTCAAGGATGACGTATTATGTGATGTTGCCCCACTGGATGTCTATGATGTTCTCTTAGGCAAACCATATATGTGGAAGGGCCATGCTGTTTATGAGTCTTGACCTTGCAGTGTCATTGTTACTTTGGGGGTTCATCTCTATAGAATACCAGAGGTAGTTCAGACTACTGTTCCACCAAAAAAGTGCTGCAAGGTAGTACTCATACTGTAAAATTTAGCTTCTTCACAATCTGTTCAAAAGGGGAATAGAAGAACATTGGAACCACTACAACCTCGCCCCAAGCACCTTCTATCCAAAAGAAGCAGGTTGACAAGGTTGCAACAAAGCACAAATATTCCTTCTGCACACTGTCCTCTCATGTAGCCCAAATTGTTGAATATCCTCAGCTTCAACCGGTTCATGAAAGACTTCCACAAACTAAGCATCACGGCATCTCCAACAATACAAGCATCTCACCAAGATGCAGATCTAGAAAACACTTTTCCCTCTCCCCAGGGAACTCAATGCAATGGATACCATTGCTTCCTAAGGTGGGAGGATTGATCCAAGTGGATATCGGTGGCCACCCACCTTTTTCGACTGGCTCAAAACAATTTTCTTTCATTAATAGAAATCCTGTATTACTGTATATCTGTGTTTATGGTTGCATCTCTGATACATTTCTGTTTTATTATTGAATATTTTTGATATCTCTGTGCATTTCTTTATTATATCTTCGATCTCATTTCGTGCCGAAAATAATCTGGATCAGTGGTATCAGAGCAGGCTGCTCTTGATCATTGTTTTCAGTGAATGTCCCCGACGAGGTCCTAGTATAGCAAGTTGGGTCTCGATCTTGTCTCTCTTGAAGACAATCTCTCTCGCACACCCAAGAAACCCTCAATGTTGGAAA
>SNQJ01S0025005.1:124088-136328 GCA_010110895.2 Picea sitchensis
TATGCTGATAATAATAGGTTTCCTCGTACCAGAGGTAGAGGAAGAGGAAGAGGTGGAGTAATCACATGCGTCACATGTGGAAAAAATGGGCACAAGTCATTCGAGTATCCAGAGAAAAAGAAGGACAGTGGAGAGACTCACATCACTGAAGCACAGGGGTGAAATGTTAAGGCGGAGGATGATGAAGGTGGAAGATCGCTGGTAATGCGAAAAGTCCTTTTGACACCAGAGAAAGAAGTGGAAAGTTCAGTCCAAAGGACCAAACTTTTCAGAACAACTTGCAGGACCAAGGGTTGGGCATGCAAGGTCACTGTGGATAGCGGTAGCATAGATAATCTCGTTTCAACCAAGATGGTAGAAAAGCTAGGGCTGGAGACGATTGATCATCCAGGTCCATACAAAGTTTTGTGGCTACAAAAAGGACATCAGGTAAATGTCACCAAACGGTGCTTAGTTGAATTTAAGATAGGAGGATATAATGATAAAATCTTGTGTGATGTTATTCCTATGGATGTTTGTCATCTATTGCTGGGTAGACCGTGGAAATATGATAGAAATGTGATTCATGATGGGAGGATGAATACATATACCTTAGAGAAGAATGGGAGGACACACATGTTACTTCCAATTAAAGATAAGGAGGTGAAGACAGAAGTGAGAAACACTGTACTTCTCATGAGTGGGAAGGAACTTCTTACCGAGGTTAAGAAGAAGGAAGATCCACAATTCATTGTGGTCAAGAAACTGAGGATTGTTCTGACTAGAACAAGAATGGATGATTTTCCAGAGGAGGTTTAGGAGCTGCTGGAAGAGTTCGTTGACATTGTAGTGGACGAATTACCTCATTCGTTGCCACCAATTAGGAGTGTGAGTCATCATATTGATCTCATACCAGGAGCTAGTTTGTCGAATAAAGCCGCGTACAGATTGACGCCGCAAGAGAATGAAGAGGTCAAAAGACAAGTCTAGGAGTTGTTGGACAAAGGTTTGGTCAGGGAAAGCTTGAGTCCATGTGCTGTTCCGATAGTACTTAGTCTGAAGAAAGACGAAGGCTGGAGGATGTGTACCGACTCAAGGGAGATCAACAAAATAACCATCAGGTACAGATTTCCATTGCTGAGGATGGATGATCTGATGGACTGCTTGAGCGAAGCCAAATATTTTTCGAAGATTGATTTGAAAAGCGGATATCACCAGATTCGCATGAGAGAAGGTGATGAATGGAAGACAGCATTCAAAACCAACGAGAGGTTGTATGAATGGCTTGTTATGTCATTTGGCTTAACAAATGCACCGAGTGCCTTCATGAGGTTGATGAACGAAGTCCTGAGGGAGTTCATTGGGAAATTTGTCATCGTGTATTTGGATGACATACTGGTTTTCAGTAAAACAACAGCAGAGCATCTAAAGCATTTGGCTACAGTGATGCAGAAATTGCAGCAGGAGGAGCTGTTGATAAACATGAAGAAGTCCTCATTCATGAAGACAGATCTCATTTATTTGGAATTTGTTATTTCGGCAAATGAGTTGAGGATGGATCCAGATAAGGTGTAAGTGATCAAGAATTGGCCATCACCGAGGAATATATTTGAGGTGAGAAGTTTTCACAGGTTGGATATTTTCTACTAAAATTTCATTAGGAATTTCAGTGGAATCAGCACAGTGATGATGGAAACAGTGAAGAAAAGACACAAATCTTTTCACTGGACTGAAGAGGTTGAAAAGAGTTTCAATTGGTTGAAAAGGAAGATCACAGAACAACCTGTTCTGGTGTTGCCGTATTTTGAGAAGACATTTAAGGGGAAATGCGATGCAAGTGGGTTTGCAATAGGGGTAGTCTTAAGTCAAGAAGACAGGCCGATTACATATTTCAGCGAGAAGTTGAATGAAGCGAAAGTGAAGTACTCCACATATGACAAGGATTTTTATGCCATCATTCAGGCATTGAAAAAGTGGAGGCACTATTTGGTTCCGAAGGAATTTGTTTTATATAGTGATAACCATGCATTATAGTTTGTGACTCAACAGGAGAAGTTGAATCAGAGGCATGTTAAGTGGGTTGAATACATGCAGAACTTTACATTTGTGATTAAACATATTTCTGGTGCTGCTAACAAAGTTGTTGATGCTTTGAGTAGGAAGTGCTTGCTGTTGCAGGAATTCAAAGTCAAAACATTGGGTTTTGAGGATCTCAGAGACATGTACATAGATGATCCAGACTTCAAGGAAGCGTATGAAGCAACTTTGAATCCAGTTCTCAGAGATAGAAGCCAGTGGGCCGAATACATGATCCAGGAAGGATTGTTGTTTAAAGGTAATCAGTTGTGTATTCCAAATTGCTCCATGAGGGAGAATCTGCTGAAGGAGAAACACAGTGGAGGATTGGACGGACATTTTGGTCATAACAAGACATTTGCAAAGCTGAGGGAATCATACTTTTGGCCAGGGATGCGATCAGAGGTCAAGAGATTTGTGGACAGATGCAAAATTTGCCAGCATTCGAAGGGGAGGAAGCAAAATGTGGGTTTTTATCAACCATTGCCCATACCAGAAAGGCTATGGGATGCGATTAGCATGGATTTTGTATTGGGCTTGCCAAGAACACAAGGAGGATTTGATTTGATCTTTGTGGTGGTGGATAGATTTTCCAAGATGGCACATTTTATCCCATGTCAGAAAGTCAATGACGCGACTCACATCATGAACCTATTTTTCAAAGAAGTCATTCGACTTCACGGCTTACCAAAGAGCATAGTTTCGGACAGAGACACGAAATTCATAGGGCATTTATGGAGAACCTTATGGAAGAAGCTGGGAACTAACTTGTTGTTTAGTTCAGCTTATCATCCTCAGATGGATGGATAGACAGAAGTGGTAAACAAAAGTCTAGAATATTTGCTGAGAAGCTTGGTGACAGAGCACCACAGCAGTTGGGACAATATATTTCCGCAGGCAGAGTTTGCGTATAACGATTCAGTGAATAGGAGTACAGGACAGAGTCCATTCTAGGTTGTTTATGGCACACAGCTGAGGGGGATTTCTGAATTGAGGGATTCAGAACATAATGCAACTAGGAGCGCTAGTGCAGAAGAATTCGCTAAGGCGATGAAGGAACTTCATAGCCAGGTGAAGGAGCGACTGTTGAAATCAAGCCAAGAATATAAACGTAGAGCCGATCAGCATAGAAGACAACTTCAGTTCGAGGTTGGTGATTTGGTTCTAGCACATCTGAGGAAGGAAAGGTTCCCGAGAGGGACATACAATAAATTAAAGATGAAGAAAATCGGACCCTGCAAGGTCTTGAAGAAAATGGGAGAAAATGCTTATGAGATTGAATTACCCGATGGGATCGAAATTTCTCTGATATTCAATGTCTTGGATTTATACCCATATAAACCTGAGGACGCAGAAGCAGAAAATGAGCAGCTAGTGATCCAGTGGACAAAGCAAATACCAGTTGCAGAGAAGCCACAGATGGAGTGCATACTGGACAAGAAAGTGGGTAAGAGAACTAGGCGGAAGGAATACTTTGAGTATCTGGTCAAATGGAAGAACCATCCAGTGGAAGACGCCAGCTAGGAGACTGAAGCAGAGATATAGAAGCATGGACATACCATGCAGGAGCTCATGGACAGGAGCCATGAAAATTTTCAAGCGAGGGAGTATGATGCAGGCACATCTCCCAGTTCAAGCGAGCCAATGCGGAATGGAAGTGGATAGTTGGACAAGCCAACACAAATTTTTGAAAACACCTTGAAACTGTTGCGCGAACATTAATGAGGAGATTTAATGATGCACACTTGTAAATGTAATCGGGACCTTGATCCATACGCTCTCGTCCTTAGTAGATAGACGACATTTAATATAGTTAATGCAGGTAGATAGGATTTTAATATTAGATTAGACAGTTTTAGAAAAAAAGAGGGAAACATGATATAGACACCCTCATTGTGCATTGTAACATAATTCTGAGCATTCAGAAGAAGAGAAGCAGAGAGCTGTGGAAGAACACCCATGTACAGAGCTTGAATTAATAGAAGAAGTTGATTCAACTTCATGGTTTTGTGTTTGTTCTCTATGTATGTGTGCTAAATGCTATGCTCATGAGTATTTACTTCCTGTTATGCATTTGTTTTACATGCTATGTATGAATGATTTCTTGCTGAGTGTTTGAAATCTGAGAAAGGAAGGAGAAGAAATGAGTTTCAATTGTTTCTCTATTTGAGCAAGGATTTCTGCAAGGAGTGCAGTTGAAGTCATCCGCAAGGAGTGCATTGATAGAAGGCTCAGATAGTTTAACTCTTGTTCTCGTTCACCCAGAAGTGAAATTGGGTTATAGGAGCCGTTCAAGGAGTGCACAGGCTAAGGAAAGTCTCAGTTTGTGAATTTGAGTGGAGCATTGAAGGACTGCAGCTGCAGGTGTGCGCAGAGTCGAAGAATTCTTCGATATTTGAAGGTATCTGAAGGTTTCTGCAAGGAGTGCACGCAAACCAAAATCTTCTCTAAGACTCAGAGTGGTGAGAAATCTCAGGAAGGATAGGCCTTCGAATTCTGTTGAAGAACTATGTAGGGAAGTCGTGATTGAGAGTTCGTAAGAGGTGTTGCAAGTGTGTATGCAGGTGGATAAGTCCTCGTGGAGGAATACTTGGTTCATTTCACAAAATTCATAGAGAAAGATAGACGGTTGGTATTCTCTGAGGAGAAACCACGAATCTCCGTGGGCCGTGGGATCTTGTGGAGGTGTAAGGGAGATACAGCGTCATATTTCCTAAAGGCTAAAATATCAGGAGGAGGAGAGTCGTTGATCCAAGTCGGTCAAGGCCGTTAGATCTACACGTACATCGTGCATCGGGGTTTTGTGGGTTGAAGTCCCGTGAATATAGCAACAGGAATCGCGAAATCGTGAAATGCGATACCCTGACGAGCTCGAAGCCGTCCATCTGTTGGGATAGGTGGCAGGAACCAGAAGTGATCGGTATATCGGGGTTTCAAAAGTCAAGAGCCCAAGACCTTTTGGGTTCCAAAACAGCGAGGGGATCATAGCCGTGGATCTCGAGAGGGATGCATGTCAGAAGATCTAAAGAAGTCGGGGTTTGGAGTATCGGAGTTTTCGAGGATAGGATACTCTTGCAATTTGGAATCGCGAAACGGGATATCCCGACAGCTAAAGGATAGCGTGGCCCACAACAAAGTTAGTGGAGGACAGGTGGCACAAGCTATCGGAGTTTCATGGCAAGAAGTCCTGAAATATTGACATTAGGATTCGTGATCTCGTGAAGTCCAAAGTCCTGACGGGATAAGGGATCGTTGAAAAGTCAAAGCAAGCGAGCTCATCGGAGTTTCGGCATCTCGTGAGTCGGGAGTCGATAAAGTGAATTGCTTGATATCACGAGTGGCGAAATCACGATAGGAGAAGCCTCGACAGGCAAAGGAGGGGTCAGCGTTGACTTGCATTGGGGTTCGGGGATCCGAAACACCAACGCTCGACCATTGACCTCGTGATACTGTGAATTTTGATTCCCCGATGAGTAAAGAGGGGGATCGCGTGAAGAGTTATGTGGGTGAATATTTCCCGATAGAGAAATAGAAGGACCGGTTAGTGTTCTTTGGGCCGAGGAAGGAGAAGAGCCTGTGAGCAGACGTGCCCTGAGGAGTGCGCCTGCGTCAAGAGCCCATGCATCCACTTTAGTGGGGTTTCTCCAAAGTTAGGTTGTCCTCTTCCTTTTAGTAGTTAGAAATTTTGTTTTATTAGCATTATCCAATTTTTATATATATGAGAAGAGAAGCTAACTTATGTGAACATATAACTTGGTGACAACAGGGTCCTAGTAGCACGGTGGCGCTTCAAGTATATAATTGGTTTTATTACATTTGTTTTAGTTTTCTTCTTTTTAATTCTTTAGGATTTTTTAAAAAAAATTGGGAACTATAAGAATCCCCTCTACACTAATCCAGGTGTGAAACAAGACCCACCAACCAACAACAAGAATTCAAAGATGATCAAAAGTTTAACATAACTCTCTCAAATCCTAGCAGTAGCTGGTATCTCAATCTCAGCCTCTTAGGAAGAGCAAATCTTGATAGCAGTCAAGAACTTAAATGTTGCTCCACATCCACAGGAATATCTAGAAGTCTCCTTTGATTCCCTTTGTCAATCTATCGAGGAGACCCAAAAATCATAGACCACATTCGATGGAGAGCCACCATTAGAACCCGAGATCAAAGAGTTTTTTATATGCCTTTCTGAAGATCCTCCATGCACTGACGAGACTCGTTATTCGAAAGAAGATGATTTTCCTGGAATGATAGAGGGAGACATGGAAATTGGTCTAAATGAGGAAGTGAACCAAGAACATCATGACTATATCAAACATTGGTTCCAGACGACGACCAGATTGAACCACCACTCTCTTCTTCAACAAATCTTCACATCATCATCAATTCAGCTGGTTCTTCATAATTTGGTATACATTAAAGATTATATTTCAAACTCGAGTATGAATGTATTTATACACCTATTACACACATGGTTACATTGGAAATATTCTTACACGTGAAATATAATTTCTTGTTCTTAGATATGATAGAGTAAAAGTTGCATGTTAGTTAACCTAGTTCTAAATAAATGAAACATATTTTCGTGTTTCTTTTCAAATAAATGAAATGAGACGAACATAACATTGGTGATATAACATCAAAAACCAAAACAACTTAAGATATTTCTTCTTCCTAATATATCCAGATTTCTGATTATTAATAATAACAGTTTCTCATAATCCTAATCTTAAAAATATTATGGGGATTTACAAAATCTTTAAGGTCTGCATAATGATGCCCATACGTAACGTGTACATCCTAGTTTCCTATCAGAACTTGTTATTCAAACATTGTTATCAAATAGTAGCAAGAGAGTGAATGAAAATTCTACCTGTGAGGGAACATAATCTTATAGGGAGAAGATGAAATTGGGGACTAGAGGCACCTTTAGGTCATTCTCTCATGGATTCATCCACAAAAAATTAATTAAGTTTGAACATGATATGTCTTTCGACTAATATCACTACATAAGTCTATTTTTCATACTAACAATATTTTATGGGAAATATATAAAATATCTTCCAACTCAATACCATCCCATCCTGTAAAAATGTTTTCAAATATGCTTCCCCATTCACCCATGCAAAAGAAATCTATAAATTTTATCTTAAGGGTAAAGATTGGGACAAGAGTCTTTGATGGAAAATGGGTGTAAGAGGCTAACCTGTCGAGATTTTGAATATGTCTGCAGGTAGTGGGTTCTAGCCTATGGTATAACTAGGAAAACCCATCAGGGTACTGAACATGATCGTGGGCAATGGGGCATTCTGCCTGGGAAGGATATTTCTTAGATGTCAAAATTACCCCATCGGAGTACTGAACATGCTTGCTAGCAATGGGTTCTGATTTTGATGTCTTTCATTATGCCTAATCTATATTTGTCCGTATCAACAATATACTTGTGTAAATCCTTAAGAAGAAGCATGTGTGGTTGAACAAAAGGATAATGAACCTCATCTAATTACCATTTGATAATGCCTGTAAGATGTTCTTAAGACCCCATCATTCATACTCAGGATGTCATTGTCCTAGAGGTGGGACCCATAAGTATATGAGTCTAATAAACTCAAATGCGAACATTATCAATATCACTTGAATGACAAAAATTCTCTGAGAAATTAAATAGGTTTGACAGGTTTCCTATCAGTTTCTCATTTATTAAAGACCACTTATCTCCTCATGTTTTACTATTCAAGGATGGTAGGAAAAATCCCCCATCGTAATTAACATGGTTTCTTGAGCATACAACTGTTAATGATTGATGAAATTGGATGTAATAAGTAGTTTAAGAATTTCCTTTATGCTTGTAATATTTTAAAATAAATTTCATTTCCAAAACTGTAAGCATGAATAAAGTTTAAGTTTTGGTTGTTTCTTTAAGCATGACATCAATGTATATTTCTTGTCTCATAATAAAAGTATTGGTTTAAGTTCTTTTGGATTTTTCTGTACTGGTATTGCTCGTATAGAAAACGGTAGGTTCTTGTACCAACAATACATAAATTTAAATATTTTTCGAGGGTACTTTTTGCAGGATATTTTCAGCATCTCTCAGCTTCGACATACTTCATTTCTATCCTTCCATCCACATGCACCAATTCCACATATTCCTCTTTCAATTTGCAACAATTTTTGTGCTAATAAGAGTTTGCATGAGGACATGCAAAGTTCCACATAGTCCTCTTTCAAGTTGCAACAATTTTTGTGCTAATGAGAGTTTGCATGAGGACATGCAAATCATCAGGCATGGGGGAGAGATAGACATAAGGAATCTCAGAAGATAAACATTCATCAACTCTCTCATAGATATCCATCAATTCTCATCCTTTCTCCACTTCATCTTCAAATTACAACAGTCTACATCATGATTCTGCAAACAGTTCGTCATGTTCTGCATAGTTTCCACTTCAACAAGCATTAGAATTCAAAGCAAGGGTAGCTTGAGCTAAAAATAGTGCCAATCTTTTTAATTTACTAAGAAATTGGAAAACATGATGAATAACCATTATTACCCACTCCACACTCCACTATGCATTATCACAACTACTCAATAAACCCTACATATTCACTCCACTTGTCATAATGAACAATATACTCTGAGGATAAGACCAAGTAATGAAAAGGAAATATGTGGTATAAAAATACAATGAAACATTTATAGTATATTCTCTTTGTACATCATAAAGCATTCTTAATTCATCTCAAAGAGGATGAAATCATTGTTTCTTATCCAAACAAAGAACCACAAAGTAAACATTGGTCTTAAAATTGATGTAAGATACAGAGTATAAATGCATCCAAGTTCATATGACCACCATCACCATCATTTTATAAACCATTCTCCACATGCACACCATTCACCATCACTCTGATGCCCCATCCATGACCTGTCCTCCATTTTTATGATAATTTTGTTTCTTTGTTTGAAATTCAATCTATGATAGTTTTCAAAGTGTCATTCCACGAGAATCAACACCTACATAAAAGAAACAATGTCACATAAATCTATAAGCAGAGTATCATAAGTTCTTCACCTTGTTTGCAAGAGGACATGCAAATACTTTGGTTTGGGGGTGTGTTGGGCTCCAGTTCTGTCATATCTTCCTCCATACAAATACACTAATCATTACACCTTCTCTCCGAATTTCGTCAATAATATATTGCTAATTACACCATAAACCTCCATTATATCTTGTTATTCATCCTATGTGTTTAATACATAATTTTCCATATTTTTAGTGATTAAAGGATGATTATACAACAGTTTTTCCGATGGTTCTTTAATCCTATGTTTCTATGTCCAAACAATATGTTCCCACACTGGAAGTTATCAGGTACCCGCACTGGAGGTCATCCGATACTTACATTCCAAGTCATCTGGTACCAGAAGGTTCTACAATCAACCGATACCTACACAGTCATATGGTACCCACACTCCATGTCATATGGTACTCAGATCGTTCAGTACCAATTCTGCGCTCATCCAGTACCAATGTTGTGCTTGTCCAGTACCATCATCAACAACTGTCCGGTACCAGATATAGTTTGAAATTTTGGAAAGTTTCTAGAGGAAAATTAGGGAAATGGGTTTTGTCTAGAGTGACATTTAGATGTAGGAACTTTGGGAAGAATTCACCCAGTTCACACGTGTGGACCTCCAGCTTAGGGGGAATGATTATGAAAAAATTAGCAAAAATCTCAAACTGCCAACTTGCGCCTCAATTTCTGTGCAGATGCCATGAGATCTAGAAATTCTATGAAATGGGTTTTGTTTAGAATGTGGAACATTGGGTAAGACACATGCACATTTTCAAAATTTGAATCAATTTGGAAAATATGGGTGGATCCCTAACTCGAATCTGCCCAAATTATAATAAAATAACGTTTTTGGGGATTTCTGCCTAAAAATGTAAAATTTGAAATCTGAGCATTGGGATTTGGTCCCATCCACTCCTCAATGATTATTCATGTATAAATAATCTGCATGAGACTAAGGGAAAAGGAGGAATGATTATCATCATTATGTTAGTATGTTCTCATATGGGGAGATTTTGATCCATAAGAAAAGTGTTGTAAATTTTTGAATTCGAATTGAATAAGGAAGTGTTGATGTTATGAGTCATTGAACGTGATGACTCCTTGGTTCTGTAAGCCTCTATAGCCACACATGTTAGGTGAGGTAGGGCCCCCTCAACCTGGTATGTATTGGTCTTGTTTATTATTTAATTTGCATAGTAATTAGGATTTAGTTAATTGCATTTCTAGCTTACTTACATTTTAATTCCAATCCATCCTTTGTGTGATTGCAATTTGATTTAGTTTTATTAATTTAGGTTTATTAAATACTCAAGATTGATTCTTCAATTGTATGCAATAATGTTCCATCTATGCCATAGTATTTATCACTTCCTTCTTTTGCTGCTCTGTTTTATGTTTATTATGTTCTAACACACTTACTGCTAGCAGTCTGATCCACCCATTGTGAAATTTGATTATAGAGTATGAGTATATGTTCAATATCACCATAAATTGTGTCTCCACACACCTTCAAATCGGGTTTCAGATCTTTTTTCTAAATATTATGTTTTTACTCATTGCATTTCCCAAATCATCATTGCAACTTACAACCATGTCATTTTTCCAAGCTCACTACACTTTGACCATCATTCCCTCTTCCAATTCGTTGTTATCCCATTGTTATTCCCTCTCATAATCATGCCTCCATTTTCTTCATACAAATTGATTAAACCATATCTCAACTTACATTCACAAAAACTCAATTCCATCATACCCAACATTACATCCATAAACATAAACCCTCTCTAATCAATTGCACCCAGATATGAGTTGTTTCAAGACTGGTTATAGAGGTAGATCATTTCCATTTTATTTCTCAATAATTCTTTGTGAATTGTTCTCATTAGTCCAATAATATAAGACACACAAAGATTTAAAACCATTCCTCTTATATTCGTCTACTTTCACTCTAAAATTATGTTCTTGGAATTGATTAGAACATTTTATCACATCTGCAATCCATTGAACACGGAAAACACATAGTCCATTTCCTTCCATCTATTACTCTTCATATAGATCATTGTGACATATTTTCATTCATTTAGTAGATCCATTATTCCATTAGGTAGATTTCATTATTGTTGTTGTATCCATTTGAAGAATTTTCTTGGAGTTTTAGCTTCATTTGTTTATAAGTCATTTTCATATTGCTTTATTTTCCTATACCTTTGGATTCCTTGCACTTTAATTTCACATAGCTTCAATAACCAACTGACATATTAAAGGTGTAACTCGTAAGATATTGCCTTCCTATGTTGGAATTCTTCCTAAGGTGTTAGTTTCTATCGTGAATTTCATTTTCGTTTGCTTGTTTCTTTTATTGCATTTAAGTGTGGATTCGCTATAGGAAATAATCATTGAGGGACATAAAACTTAAGTAAGATACTCATGATTAATCACACGAACATCACCTTGAGTGCACGAAAGATTGTGAGCTAAAACTTTATAGCACTAAGTTATTCCTACGTCCTAGTGATGAATCCTTAGTGTTAATTTCCTGTAATGTGGGTTTGAAGATTGTTTTTCCGGCTTTAGATTAGGCTACACTAGGATTTGATCCTGCATTTCACGTGTCAGACAATTGGCTTAGGTTGATGGACAATTGGTATGGATTGTTGGCTTTCATTGTTTTCAACCATTGGAGAGTGGTATTTTAGATTGATGTCAACCCTTAGTGATTGATATCAACCCCTAGAGAAAGTCCTGTAGCACAAAGGTTTAGGTAATGGACCCAAGTTTGTTTGATGTATAACGGTATGAGTTTTAATATATTTGAAGGTAATACTATTCTATATGGACAGTAAATTTCATTCCATTTCCGGTGGTATGTGGAACGTCACATAACTCCTCATGGTCAGAGAGTTATGGCCATGTGAAGTTGGAGAACCCAGGTTTGAGTAATGGAGCCAGGTTTGTTTGATGGATAATGGTATGAGTTTTGATATATTCATAGGTAATACTATTCTATATGGATAGTACATGTCATTCCATTTCCAGTGGTATGTGGAACATCACATAACTCCTCATGGTTAGAGAGTTATGGCCATGTGAAGTTGGAGAACCCTG
>SNQJ01S0025005.1:143310-177176 GCA_010110895.2 Picea sitchensis
ATGTCTCCTTGGTATATATAGGAGACTAGGAGGTATAATTACAACTAATGGCCTAAAGCCGACATAAATAAAATAACATTACTAATATAATATGCCCCAATTAAGGGGTAATGAGCCAATATTAGGGCTTAACATAAACCCTACACCTTCACTCCACTTGTCATAATGAACAATATACTCTGATGATAAGACCAAGTACTGGAAAGGAAATATGTGGTATAAAAATACAAAGAAAAATTTACAGTATCTTCTCGTTGTACTTCATAAATAATTCTTAAGTCATCTCAAAGATGATGAAATCATTGTTTCTTATTCAAACAAAGAACCAAAAATTAAACATTGGTATAAAAATTGATGTAATATACAGAGTATAAAGGCATCCAAGTTCATACGACCACCATCACCATCATTTTATAAGCCATTCTCCACATGCACACTGTTAGCATTGAGAATCACCCTCATATTGCAAAGAGGATAAGCCCTATACCCATCAAAATATGTGTAAATGTAAATGAGTGATTAAAGGTCAAATGGGCAAGACTTAGAATAATAATGTTTAACTCAAAAATATGGGCTAGCATGCATAAGAAAAAGAGGTCTTGATTAGCTTCATTCAGTGGTTTGGAGTAACAGTGAATAAGAGGAAGACTTAGTGAGAGAGGTGTAAAGGTCTGCTATTGACATCAGGTCTTCAAGCAGCCAAAGGAAGAGAAACTCAAACATAAAAGCTTCTTAAATTTAAAGTAATTAAAAAACACTAAAGAACATCATAGCAGTATTATAATAAAAAATTTATCATAACACAACCATAAAAATATCATATGGATCATCCAATCACGAGTACTTCAATATAAGAGGCAACAAGATGATATAAAGAGAAACTGACTTCTATTAATAAAAAAGTCTCAAGTCCAATACATAACCAGAGAATAGTCTACTTAGAAAAAAATATTACAATCAAGGATCCCAGCTCAACCATTCGAACCTCTCTAATCATTTAGAAGATGTATTTATAATAAAAAATGAAAGGAAACAACTAGAGGTTCGAGCTGGCCTTCTCAACCTAGGAATCTTCAAAACAACTAAAATTATAACACCTGTGCTAACAAATTTTAACAAACTACTACAACTTAGGAGCCATGTTGGCAACTAATCCAACATGAATTAAATGACAAGTCTCATTTCTTAGGTGCATTCCTTTTTAGTGCCAAGTGTCCTCCAATGATCGTATGCTGCCTCCATGCTGCCACCTATAATCCTTGCTTCTCTCCATATCATCAACAATCAAGAAGGAGTCATGAATCTGAATACTTTGACTACAAAGGCCAGTTCATAGTGCCATTTAGTAGCGCATTTGGTAGGGATTTATGTAGCGCTCTTTGCAAAACAACTCTGCAGATTTCATAGTGCCTCCTCCAAAACAACTCTGCAGATTTTGTAGCACCTCCTCCAAACAAATTTGCAGATTTTGTAGCGCCACTCCTGAAATAGGTCTACAGTTTCCGTAGTGCCAATCCTGTGTAGCTCTGCAGATTTTGTAGTGCCATCCATCAAATGCTTCTACATATTCAATAGCGCCACTGTTGACACAGTCCTACAGAATTGGTAGCACCACTGTTAAGTTCAGCTAGGATATTTCGTAGCATTCTTCATAATTGGTAGCGCCACTGTGTAGTTCATCTAGGAGATTTTGTAGCATCTTAGGTAGCGCAATTTACAGAACATACTATATAGACGATTTCGTAGCGCCATGGTGCTATAGAATGTATGTGTTTTTTCTATGTGATGAGACCAATCTTTCAAAAGCACAAAAACTTAGCTGATGGACTAGGAGCCTGTAGATGCCTATATAGGTGGAAACATTATACTGTCCTTGATCACCTTACATTTGCAAAAAGATACCACCCACAAAAATGGATTTGTCATCCCCAAACTACTTCATAAATCTAGCACCCCTCCTTGTTATATGAGAACTTCCCTTTTCCATAGCATCATATTTCTACTTTGCAGGGATATTCCTCTTGACTGTAGGTGTACTTTTCTTAACTGTTGGTTCATCTCTTTCAATTGCAGCTTCTACTAGAACATTTAAGTTCCTCTATGCCAGTTCATCCTTAAAATGATGCAATTCATCCTTGAGCTTTCTATTTTGGGACTGAAAGCTTATGTTTTTCTTGTAGAGGTTCTTAATTTGCCTATGGAGAGGCATAGCTCTTCTTGCTGAAATTTTTTCTAGATCAAGGGTTTGACTGTAAATATCCATGAGCTCCTTCATCTTGATTCTCCTAGTCAAACTTTCTACTTTCAAACAAGAAACCTCCTTCCTAGCCTCCCTGAGCTGTCTAATCAATATTTTGAAAGTGGGATTACTAGGTGGAGTGATGATGTTGATCATCTCAATAGGTTTCTCAATGTATTTACCCTTATCTTTCTCTTTCCTTGGAAATGAAGCCTTGCGTAAGAATTCTACTTCAACAATTTCCTTAAGTGTTGATGATCTAGTAAAAGGCTTTTTGATTCTGATCTTATGTACTGGAGCAGGTGAAGGGAAATGCAAATCCATTCCCCTCTTGGCTGTGGCTTTGGTGGATGAAGAGACTTCTTCCAATTCAGGTACAAGAGGAGGTGAAAAATATCTATGTGGAGAATGATGAACCTCCCTCTCTTATTCTTTAATTTCCTCGAGGGATTCTTTGTCTTGAGTAGTGGCTTTTCTTTTTCTCTTCCTGCTTGTTCCTGCTGGGGAAACACTACTAGATGGAAAAGGGCTCTGCATCCTAGACTGAGGAGTAGAGGCTATATCTAGCTGCATATGGGCAGAGACAATGAACTATTCCCAAGGCATGTTCATCTTCTTCAATTCTTCCATCACCAACATCCTGATCAACCCAGAGTGAAATGCACTAGTGTACATAGCCTTGGACTTGTATTGGACTCTATTAGACATATTTCTCATGCTCCTCAAAAGACAAAAATGGATATTCATTGCATCCTAACCAGTAAAATGTAGCAAGATTCTTATATGATACTGGTGTAACATGTTAAACCTTCCCTCACATGTAAAATATCTCTGGATGATCTTCAACATTTTATCAAATCCTTCAACTAGGTGGCTTTTACGCACTCCCTTAGACAAATTGGTTGTCTGATAGTCTGGTTTGAGGATGTCCTTGGAGAAGGTAGCATTGAGGATCATGGATTTAAACCACCTCTCACCAATATTAGGAATCCCAATGGTTGTTGCAATAGAGGCTTCAAATACCTCAAACTCAAGGTTTCCCACCTTAGTATTAATGCCATCAAAGTGTAATCCAAACGTTCTTGCTACTTCAAGGTGTCCCCTCTAGATGTTTTGGAAAGAAGAGAGGCACACAACCCTTTGAAAAAGCTCCCCGACCATTGGCTCAACATCAAACAGGTGCATGCCATAAGGATCAGTCCTCATCACACTCACTCCCTTGTGAGACTTATTTCTTTGAGGTGTCTCCATGGATATAAACATGGGATGAAAAGTTGTGGTGTAGTGAGGGGTAAAGGAGACAAACAGAGGAAAATATCAAATGATAAATGACAGTGGATAATGGTTTCTCTCTCTCAAGGATTTTCCTCCAACTCAACTTGAATTAACAATAGACTGATTTGATGGATTTTTCTCTAAATTGGAGAGAAAGAAACTCTGAGTTAAGGAAGGAAGGGATGCACTAGTCATTGTTATGTCACAACACCATGGTGATCAAAGTTTTGGAAGGGTAGGGACTTCTTCCAATCACTGCCAACATATATTAAGATGAATGAATGATGATATAATGAATAGAAGAGGCTAATGCATGGGTCTTTGAATACAAAATATAGCACTAACCAATCCAATTAAAACACAACACATGAGACAGGGGATCTGTAGCATAGTTTTAGGAGCGACTTTTTGTAGCGCAGTGTGCACACAAGGGCCAAGTGATTGAACGTGTATTCAAGATTCAGAAGAAAATGAATTGACCTCTAGAATAGGTGTAATCCAGGTGGTGAATGGCTTCAAAGTCTGTGGAAAAAGAGCTACAGGTGAAAATAGATGAGAGAGGATGCAGTCTGCAGCGTTAGGCACTACCAAAAGCCGAGGCAGGGGCATCTTGAGAATTTTCCATGCAATTGAGAGGACTCATGGAATACCTGGAGATGGTGATTGATAATGGAGGATCTACAACAAACTTGGAACAGATACATCCACCTCATCCTCCAATTGAGATTTGACAGTCAATCCCATAGCGCAATATGTGGCTGGTATGAACTAGTGCTTTCAATAGTGTCGAGCTTGGGAGAAACATTCAAATGCTTAAATAGATAGAAAGCTCATAAATGATCAAATATCAATATTCTCTTTTAACGAAAAGGGCACTGAAAAATAGATAAATCATGACCTCAGCTGATTTTTACTAATTATGGTAAAGAGCATAGGACAAAGGTGCGCTACAGAAACTCCTAGTGAGTTGGCAATGCCTTTTTCAAAATTTGATTTGACCCCCCTTTAACAGACATAGGGACATCATGGAAAGGATAAAGAGTATTAGTGTATGGAGTGATGTGTCAATTCATTAGGATCATGGGGTTGATTATGCTTGGTGTCAAGTCAAAAGGTGGGTGAAAGACATAAACCATAAAATGAACCTAGGCTTAAAATCTATGTGTGGACCAAAAGTGAGCCAGAACCCAAGTCTTTATTAACCTAAGCAAATCACAAAAAAACAAATAAAGTAAACCTAAAATATAAAGGATAAAAATTTAAACCAAAGGGGTAAAAGACCCAAGTAATATTCATGTGATAACATTGGCTCCACAGGGGATGGCATGCTCCCTGTGAGCTGCCAATAACAAGAAGTTTCAATGCCTTATCCTAGGGCTATGGGGTTACTTATTCAATCAGAAATAAAATAAAAAATTATATTTACAATGAATGGAAAGCCACTCATGGCTTAAGAAAAATATTTTTTCAGAAAGTGCCCATTGACAGGGCCACCAAAAACTTTAGAATCCTCCAAATTCTGCAACTTATAAGTGTTATTTGAAAATACCTCAGAAATATTGAAGGGACCAACCCACAAGGCTTCAAATTTACCATGTCTGCCTTTGTCTTGCTTGGGTGCATCCCACTTGAGCACTAGATCTCCCTGCTAGAATATTCTTTGCTTACCTTATTGTCAAAGGATTGTTAGATCTTCTGCTGATGGTCCTGTGCTTTGTCCTATAGTTGCTCCCTTCTCTACTGCACTTCTACTAGCTATTGTATCCTTCTGACCATATCATCAGGTTCTCCTTGGTAGTCCTGGAAGAATTTTTCCACGGGAAAGGTAAGATGAGTAGGAAATATATCCTCAACCACATACACAAGCTGAAAAGGAGAGACACCAAGTGATATCTTTTTTGTAACTCTATCAGCCCACAAAGCAAATTTTATCTTCGATTCCCATGCTTTCTTGTTGTCTTATAACAATCTCTTGATGATCTTTATAAGGCTCTTGTTAGAGGATTCTACCAATCCATTTACTTGGGGATGGTAAGGAGTAGAATGAACCAATGTAATCCCATACTGTTCACAAAACTTGATCGATGGCTTAGCCTTGAAAGATGCAGCATTATCAGTAACATTTTTTCTCGGACAACCAAACCTTGACATGATATCCTCAAGAAAATTAATGATTACATTGTGTGAGACATTCCTTGTAGGGATGGATTCTATCCACTTGGTGAAGCAATCAGTGGCAGTGAAAATCCACCTATGTTGACCACTTGAAGTAGAATGGATTTCCCTAATGAATTCTAGGCCCTACTGCTGAAAAGGTCTTGAAGCTACCACATGCTTCAATGACAAATATTTGAGCTGCTTCATTCTAGAAAACTTTTGGCACTTGACACAAGCTCTAATATTTGCACAAACGTCAGTAAAAAGGATAGGCCAAAAATACCCAGCTCTGAGGATTTTATAGGCTGTGGTTCTCCAGAAGTGATGCCCCCCACACAAATTGTCATGAAAATCAGTTATAACCTTTTGGGTCTCTTGTGGATCAAGACATCTCAAAAGCACTCCTAGAGGATCTTTCCAATAGAAAACTTGGTCAATAATACAACATCTGATTGGTTTAAGCTTCAAATCTCTTATTGTGTTCCTTTCCAAACCATCAAGAGGCTGTAACTTCTGTAGAAAATATATGATGTCCTTATACCAAGTGCATTCTGCCAACTTTGGGCTAACATGAGAATCTTTATCAGACAACTCAGCTTGCTGATTTTGTGAGTTAATGTTTATGAAATTAACCCCCAAAGATTTTCAATTTGATTCAGCCAACAACCTATCTAAACCTTGGCCTTTAACCAATTTAGTGGGCTTTATTTCAAGGTCAAATTCTAGAATTTTGGCAATCCATTTACTTCTCCTCCCATCTATGTTAGGATGGATAAGTAACTCTTTCACTGAGGTTGGAGGCACAAATGAAACAAATTTTTAATGAAGAACATATAATCTGAAATCCTTGAGGGATTTGACCAAAGCATAAGCCTGCTTTTCCATGATATCATATTCAATTTCTGCATCCCTTAATTACACATTGAAAAAGGAAATAGGTTGCTCTAACCCTTTTGCTGATGAGAACAGGTGCTTCAGTCAAATCCTTTTTTATTTGATCAAAATAATCTCGAGACTCAGTAGTCCATTTGACCTCATTTCCTTTCCTAAACATGACTGTAATGTACTTTATCAATTTAGCAAAATTTGAAATGAACCTTCTTAAAAAATTGATTTTCCCCAAGAAAGACTGAACTTATTTCTTGGATCTAGGGAGAGACAAGGTCTGGATGGATTCTACTCTACTTGAATCAATTCTTACCCCTTCAGCTAATACAATGTGCCCCAACAACTTCCCCTCCTTCATAGCAAACAAAGACGGTTTAGGATTGAGAGAGAGACCAAACATTCTGCATTTCAAGAAAACCTTTTTCAAATGATGATAATGTTCTTTATCAGATTGTGAGAACACTGTGATGTCATCTAAATATATGACTACAAATTTGTCCTTCTCCCCAATAAAGGTAATTTCCATGGCTTGCTGAAAGGTCACTCCTGCATTCATCAATCCAAAGGGAATTTTGGCATACATGAATGTTCCCCAAGGAGTAGTGAAGGTTGTCTTCTCTCTATTTTCAGGCAAGACAAAGATCTGATTGTAGCCAGAAAATTCATCAATTATAGATATCCTAGATGAACTTGTCACCCTCTGCAATATGTGATCCATCTTTGGTAAGGGGTAATTATCTTTCTTGGAGCTTCGATTCAAATTTATGAAATTGACACAAAGTCTGATTTCTCCATTCTTCTTTCTCACTAGGACCAAGTTAGCCACCCATTCATAGTATCTCAAAGAAATGATAATCTTGGCATCCAAAATATTTTTTACTTCCTTTTACATAATACGCAACAACATAGGATTTATCTGTCTAAGTTTCTGCCTAAATGGCTTGGTCTCCTCTTTCAAAGGTATCTTATTCTCAATGATGCTTGTGTCATATGTTCTCAAATCTTCATATTTCCAGGCAAACACATCAGAAAAATCCTTTAAGAGATTAACATATTCAACATATTCAGTCCTATGTGGTTAATACATAATTTTCCATATTTTTAGTGATTAAAATGATGATTATAAAATAGTTTTTTTGAAGATGGTTTAATCCTATTTTTCTATGTCCAAACAATATGTTCCCTCACTGGAAGTCATCTAGTACCTGCACTTGAGGTCATCTGGTACCCGCACTCGAGGTCATCCAGTACTCACACTCCAAGTCATTCGGTACCAGAAGGTTATACAGTCAACCGGTACCTACACAGTCATATGGTACCCACACTCCATGTCATCTAGTAATCATCTCACCTGATACCAATTTTACGCTCGTCCAGTACCAATGTTGTGCTCGTCTAGTACCATCATCAACAACCATTCGGTAACATATATAGTTCGAAATTTTGGAAATATTCTAGAGGAAACTCGGGGAAATGGGTTTTGTTCAAAGAGATGTTTATGTAGACATGAGTGGAATAATTCACCTAGATCACACGTGTGGACCTCCATCTCAGGGGGAGTGATTCTGCAAAAATTAGCAAAAATCTCAAACTGCCAACTTGCACCTCGATTTCTGTGCAGATGGCCTAAGATCTAGAAATTGTACGAAATGGGTTTTGTCTATAATGTGTAAAATTGAGTAATATGTGGGAACTTTTTCAAAATGAGAATCGGTTTGGAAGATATAGGTGGACCCCTAACTTGAATTTGCCCAAATTACAATACAACCCAGATTTTTGGGATTTCTGCCTAAAAATGTAAAATTTGAAATTTGGGCATTGGGATTCGGTCCCATCCACTCCTCAATGATTCTTCATGTATAAATAATCCTCATGATACTGATGGAAAATGAGGAAGGATTATCGTCATTATGTTAGTATGTTCTCATATGGGGAGACTTGGATCCATAAGAAAAGTGTTGTAAATTTTTGAATTTGAATTGAATAAGGAAGTGTTGATGTTATGAGTCATTGAACGTGAATACTCCTTGGTTCTGTAAACCTCATAGTATTTATCTGTCGGAGTTTCTGCCTAAATGGCTTGGTATCCTCTTTCAAAGGTATCTTATGTTCAATGATGCTTGTGTCATATGTCCTCAAATCTTCATATTTCCAGGCAAACACATCAAAAAACTCCTTTAAGAGATTAACATATTCCACCCTTTGCTCTTTTCACAAGATTCTAGACAACTTAACATACTTTGGATCTTCCTCTGTACCTAGATTGCATTTATTCACATCAGCATTTTCAGTTGAACCCTTAACCTTCACAACAATATCATATCTATCAAACAATCTCTCCAAAGGAAATAGTCCTTTTGGAATATGGTTACTAGGCAACTGAACAATATGATGGTCAACAACTTTATTCAGAAAACCATCAGCATGAGGGATTTTTTCAGTTTCATGATATTGATCAATATGTAAGGAAAAAAACTCATCCACGGTCTCAATAAATATTTTAATCTCAAGATCATCCTCAAAAACCTTCCAATGTTTGACATTGTCATGTATAGAGTGTCTATACTTCACTTCCACATCATATTTGAGTTTAGGGGGTAAAGGAACTCTGAAATTACTTGTTGAAACAACCAAGGAATATTCCATAGTGTTCTCCTCTCTTGGAAAAAATGAGATATTGAAATCTACGAAGAAACTATCAACAAGATCCCAAACTTCATTTCTGTAAGTCTGTAACTTGGGTTGTTTAGCTTGATACAAATTTTTGATTTGATGGACAATTAATTCAACATCTCCAAACATTGCTAGATCTTCAATCCTCATGTCTTTACCAGCCCTAAAACCCAAAACAAGAGCCTCATATTCTGCCACATTGTTTGTAGTTTCAAATTCAAGTTTGTAGGATAAATAAATGATCTCTTGAGTAGGGGAAATAAAGACTACCCCAACACCAACACCTTCTTTAGAATAAGCCAAATCAAAAAACAACTTCCAAACAGAGGTATTAGGAAGAGATTCTTCACAAGAGGTTATGGACTATTTTATGATTTCAATAGGAGGTTGAGGAGCATCAGTGAGCTACAGTGTACTGGATCCTAAATCAATATCAAGTGAAAAAATAGGATGGTTGGTGGGATTTTCTTCATCACTGATGATGTAAGCTAATTGAGCCTCCCTGTAAAGCCTTCTATGTTCTCCCCCAAACATAGGAATGGTGGCATATGTAAGGTCCATTTGCAAGGTTCCCATTAGTCTTTTTATCCAAGATCTTGACAAGAGCATCCCAAACTTAGGGGGGACATCAACCACCACAATATCCATGACCACACTTTTCATGGGCAACTGAAACAAGGTCACAACCAGATATTTAATAACTCCAAGACACTTCACTTTCCTAGAATCAAAAGAGTATAAGTCATGGTAAGTTTTGTAATTTCCAACCCAAGCTCATCCATGACTATTTTAGGCATGCGATTATGAGATTCCCCTGAGTCCATCAAGCAATTGTGCAACACTTTATCATGAATGTTCAATGATGTATAGAAAGGAGGGGATGAATCATCTCTATCTTCTATCAAAGGTCCCAGGATAACAACTAGTTTTTCATCCTGAAGGTTAACTAAATCTGTGGAATTAGAAGAAATCTCAGGTTGCAACATTTTAGAAATGTATCTTTTAAATTCCTCATTCTTAATCAGCTCCAAAAACGGTACAGGGATTTTTATCTTTTGGATTTCATTTTCAAAGCTAAAGGAGGAAGGGGATTTCAGAATTTGTTTAACTTCTGGGGCAGGGCTCTTAACTAATGTTTGAGGGATTTGCACATCGTTTCCATTGATGCTAGCTATCACATCCTTATCATAATTTTATGTTTTAATGGGCTGATCAAAAGTGTTAGTATTTCCCTCTTTGTTTTTGGACCTTAGGTTGTATCTATTAGGATTGTCATTTATTTTCTCTCCTTTACTCAATTCATTTAATTGACTATCCATGAGAGACTCCTCATATGCAAATTGGGTCAAATGAGGAGAAGAAGAGGTGTCACCAAGACAATGAATTTCAGGATCAGTTTCTTCATCCTCTCATTTTTCATCAACAACAAGGTTGTTATGTAGAGGGGTTTGAATTTTTTGATCATCCCTATCTCTATTTCTTGGATCTCTTTGGAGGACCTGAGGGGCATTATTTGGTCTTCTGAAATTACCTCTATTGTCAGCATTATGTGTGTTTCTATAATTCTATTTTCCTTCAAGTTTCAATTTCTCCATTTCATCAGAAAGTGATTTTACCAATTTTGTAAGTTCATCAACCTGAGGGTGGACAACAGGGGATTCATAGATTGAAGCTTCACCCTTGCCTTTCCTTCTATCTCGATCAGACTTTCCCCTAATTTTGTCAGTTGCCAATATATTGGATTCTACTTCTAAGGCTACTTCTTGCATATGCGATAAAGAGGTAGATCTTCTTTCTCTCAATAGGAGGCAAAACTTAGGGTCAAAAGAAATCACATAGGTAATCTTGAAAGAGGTTTATATAGGCTTGATTTCAGTGGGAATATTGTTGTACGTTTTATTGAATCTCTTGGAGAAGTCAGAAACAGATTCCCCTTCTTTCGTCTTAAGTGATCCAAATTCTCTAATATAGTAAAGGAAATCCTTTTTATCCCCCAATGCCTCAAGAAGGCATGATCAAAATCTTTGATCCCAACAATAGATCCAGGATTCAAAACCCTAAACCATTTCCTATCCTCACCATCAAGGCTCTGTACAAATACTCTCATCCATACATCTTCATTTTCAATGTTAATATTATCTGCATAACTATAAAAGGACGCAAGGTGTTGTTATGCAGTTGTGTCTTCCTCCCTAGTAAACTTGGGCATGTACTTAAGGTAGTCTCCATCTGGGAGAGCAATCATAGGCTAAGGTAAGATAAGAGGGGAATACCTAGCAGCCACTATGGCATCCATCCTATTTCTAGGAGCATTAGCACCTGCCATGGGGTTGTGAACTGTAGGAGAAGAAGGGGGAGATGGAGCTTTGACAACTGTAACTACAGTTTGGGTTTGAGGGGAAAGAGGGAACTTGGATGAGGATAGAGAGGTCTCATATTTTAGAGGAAGAGTTTGAGCCTTTGGGGAAAATGAAACAAGGTCCAAGGCAGAAGGGGTTTCATCTTTTTTAGTCTCAGTAACTTTGATAGGAAGAGGAGTAGGGAAACCCAAAGTAGGAAAATCTTCAAGGGGAATCAAGGGTTTAAAAACTTTCTTCCTTGACTTGAGGGATAAAAGATGAATATTCAACAGGGAAATTTTCAAAATCTAAACTTCTAGAAACTTTAGTAGAAGGTAAAATAGGAGGGTTAGATATGGCTACTGGAGTTTTAAAAGTAGAATCATACGAATGACCAGAAGTACCTAGTATAGGAGATGAAAATCCTTGTTGAGAAGTGTTTCCTTTTTTGAGAATATTCTTTGGGTTAGCTTCAGGTGTTGCCAGAGGTAGATGTGGAGTGGACCCCGTGTGTCTGCCTTTGGGAGACACAACTGAAACAATGGAGTCGCCAGGTGCAAGCTGCAATCTTTAATGTATTGATTTCTAATGCACCTTCATAATCAATATGCTTTCTCATTCAATCCCAGGTAAATGTCTTCAATTCATTCCCCGACAACGGCGCCAATAATGTTAGCACTGAGAATCACCTTCAGATTGCAAAGAGGATAAGCCCAATACCCATCAAAATATGTGTAAATGTAAATGAGTGATTAAAGGTCAAATGGGCAAGACTCATAATAATAATGCTTAACTCAGAAATCTGGGCTAGCATGCATAAGAAAATGAGGTCTTGACTAGATTCAATCAGTGTTTTGTAGTAACAGTGAATAGGAGGAAGACTTAGTGAGGGAGGTGTAAAGGTCTCTTATTGACATCAAGTCTTCAAGCAGCCAAAGGAAGAAAAACTCAAACACAAGAACTTCTTGAATTTAAAGTTAAAGAACATTGAAGAACATCATAGAAGTATTATAATCAAACATTCATCATAACACAACCATAAAAATATCATATGGATCATCCAATGATGAGTACTTCAGTATAAGAGGCAACAAGATGATATAAAGAGAAACTAACTTCTATTAATAAAAAAGTCTCAAATCCAATACATAACCAGAGAACAATCTACTTAGTCAAAAATATTACAATCAGGGAGCCCAACTCAACCATTCGAACCTCTCTAATCATTTAGAAGATGTATTTATAATCAAAAGAGGAAATGCAACATCTAGAGGTGTGAGATGGCCTTCTCAACCTAGGATTCTTCAAAACAACTAAGATTCTAACACCTATGCTAATAGATTTTAACAAACTGCTACAACTTAGGAGCCATGTTGACAACTACTCCAACAAGAATTAAATGACATGTCTCCTTCCTTAGGCACATTCCTTTTTAGTGCCAAGTGTCCTCCAGTGTTCGTATACTGCCTCCATGCTGCCACCTGTAATCCTTTCTTCTCTCAACATCATCAACAATCAAGAAGGAGTCATGAATCTGAATCCTTTGACTGCAAAGGCCATTTCGTACCACCATTCAGTAGCACATTTGGTAGCAATTTCTGTAGCGCTCTTTGCAAAACAACTATGCAGATTTCGTAGCGCCTCCTCCAAAACAACTCTACAGATTTCATAGCGCCTCCTCCTAAACAACTTTGTAGATTTCATAGCAGCACTCCTAAAACAGGTCTACAGTTTCCGTAGCATGAATCCTGTGTAGCTCTGCAGATTTGGTAGCGCCATCAATCAAATGGTTTTGCAGATTTGGTAGCGCCATTGTTGACACAGTCCTGCAGAATTGGTAGCACCAATGTTAATTTCAGCTAGGAGATTTTGTAGCATACTGCAAACTCGGTAGCACCACTGTGTAATTCAGCTAGGAGATTTTGTATCATACTGCAAACTCGGTAGCACCACTGTGTAGTTCAGCTAGGAGATTTCGTATCATCATAGGTAGCGCAATTTGCAGAACATACTATATAGACGATTTCGTAGCGCCGTGGTGCTACAGAATGTCTGTTTTTTTTATGTGTGATGAGACCAATATTTAAAAAGCACAAAAACTTAGCTGATCGACTATGAGCCTATAGATGAATGTATAGGTGGAAAAACTATAATTTCCTTGATCATCTTACATTTTCAAAAAGATATCACCCACAAAAATGTATCTATCATCCCCCAACTACTTCATCAATCTAGCACTCCTCCTTATTACAAGAGAACTTCCCTTTGCCATAGCAACATCTTTCTCCTTTGCAAGGATATTCCTCTTGACTGCAGGTGTAATTTTCTTAACTGTTGGTTCATCTCTTTCAATTGTAGCTTCTACCAGAACATTTAAGTTCCTATGTGCCAGTTCATCCTTAAAATGCTGCAATTCCTCCTTGAGTTTTTTGTTTTGGGACTGAAAGCTTCTATTTTGCCTATAGAGGTTCTTAAGTTGCCTATGGAGAGACATGGCTCTTCTTGCTTAAATTTTTTCCAGATCAAGGGTTTCACTTTACATATCCATCAGCTCCTTCATCTTGATTCTCCCAGTCAAAATTTCTTCTTTCAAACGAGCAACCTCATTCCTAGTCTCCCTGAGTTGTCTGATCAATATTTTGAAAGTGGGATTACTAGGTGGAGTGTTGATGTTGATCACCTCAATAGGTTTATTAATGCCTTTACCCTTACCTTTCTCTTTCCTTAGAGTTGAAGCCTTGGGCAAGACTTATACTTCAACAACTTCCTTAAGTGCTAATGATCTAGTAAAAGGATTTATGATTCTGATCTTAGCTGCTGGAGCAGGTGAAGGGAAATGGAACTTCCTTCCCCTCTTGGATGTGTTTTTGGTGGATGAAGGGACTTCCTACAATTTAGGTGCAAGAGGAGGTGAAAAATATCTCTGTGGACAATGATGAACCTCCATATCTTCTTATTCAATTTCCTTGAGGGTTTATTTGTCTTGAGTAGTGGCTTTGCTTCTTCTCTTTCTGCTTGTTCCTATTGGGGAAACACTACTAGATGGAAAGGGGCTCTGGATCCTAGAAAGAGGAGTAGAGGATATATCTAGCTGCATATGGGCAGAGCCAATGAAATTTTCCCAAGGTATGTTCGTATTCTTCAATTATTCCATCACCAACATCCTGATCAACCCAGAGTGAAAGACACTAGTGTCCACAGCCTTGGACTTGGCTTGGACTCTATCAAACATATTTCCCATGCACCTCAAAAGATAGAAAAGGATATTCATTGCATCATTACCAGTAAAATGTAGCAAGAGTCTTATATGATACTGGTATAACATGTTAAACCTTCCCTCACATGTAAAATATATCTAAATTATCTTCAACATTTTATCAAAGCCTTCAACTAGGTGGCTTCTAGGCACTCCCTTAGACAAATTGTCTATCTGATAGTCTTGTTTGAGGAAGTCCTTGGAAAAGGCAGCATTGAGGATCATGGATTTAAACCACCTCTCACCAGTATTAGGAATCCCAGTGGCTGCTGCAATAGAGGCTTCAGATACCTCAAATTCAAGGTTTCCCACCTTAGTCTTAATTCCATCAAAGTGTAATGCAAACTGCCTTGCTACTTTAGGGTGTCACCTCTGCATGTTTTGGAAAAAAGAGAGGCATACAACACTTTGAAAACCTTCCCTGGCCATTGGCTCAACATAAAACAGGTGCATGTTAGAAGGTCCAGTCCTGACCACACTCCCTCCCTTGTGATACTTCTTACTTTGAGGTGTCTCCATGGATATAAATAGGGGATCAAAGGTTGTGGTGTAGTGAGGGGTAAAGGAGAAAAACAGAGGAAAATATTAAATGAGAAATTATAGTGGATAATGGTTGCTCTCTCTCAAGGATTTTCATCCAACTCACCTTGAATTAACAATAAACTGATTTGATGGATTTTTCATTAAAATGGAGAAAAAGAAACTCTGAGTTAAGGAAGACAGGGATGCACTTCTCAGTTTTATGTCAACACACCATGGTCATCAAAGTTTTGGAAGGGTAGCGACTTATTCCAATCACTGGAAACATATATTAAGATGAATGAATGATGATAAATTGAATAGAAGAGGATAATGCATGGGTCTTTGAATACAAAAGATAACATTGATCAGTCCAAGTAAAACAAAGCACATGAGATAGGGGACCTGTAGTGTAGTTTTAGCAGTGACTTTTTGTAGTGCAGTGTGCACACAAAGGCCAAGTGATTGAATGGATATTCAAGATTCAGAAGAAAATGACTTGACCTCTAGAATAAGTGAAATCCAGGTGGAAAATGGATACAAAGTGTGTGGAAAAAGAGCTACAAGTGAAAATGAATGAGAGAGGATGCAGTCTACAACATTGGGCACTACCAAAAGCCGAGGCAGGAGTATATTAAGACTTTTCCATGCAATTGAGAGGAATCACAGAATACCTAGAGATGGTGATTGATAATGGAGGATCTGCAACAAGATTTGGAACTTCTACATCCACCTCAGCTTCCAATTGATCTTTGATAGTAGATCCTGTAGCGCAATCTCTAGTTGGTCTGAACTAGAGCTTTCAACAATGTCGATCTTGGGAGAAAAATTCAAATGCTTAAACAGTTAGCAAGCTCATAAATGAGAAAATCTCAATATTCTCTTTTAACGACAAGGGCGCTAAAAACTAGAGAAATCATGACCTCAGCTGATTATGACTAATTATGGTAAAGAGCATAGGACAAAGTTGCGCTACAGAAAATCCTAGTGAGTTGGCAACGCATTTTTCAAAATTTGATTTGACCCCCATTTAATGGACATAAGGACAACATGGAAAGGATAAAGAGAATGAGTGTATGGAGTGATGTTTCAAGTCATTAGGATCATGGGGTCAGTTATGATTGGTGTTAAGTCAAAATGTGGGTCAAAGACATAAACCATAAAATGAACCTAGGCTTAAAATCTATGTGTGGGCCAAAAGTGAGCCAAAACCCAAGTCTTTATTAACCTAAGCAAATCACAAGAAGACAAATAAAGAAAACCTAAAATCTAAAGGATAAAAATTTAAACCTAAGGGATAAAAGACCCAAGGAAAATTCATGTGATAACACACACCATTCACCATCACTCTGATACACCATCGACGACTTGTCCTCCATTTTTATGATAATTTTGTTTCTTTGTTTGACATTCAATCTGTGATAGTTTTCAAAGTGTCATTCCATAAGGATCAACACCTACACAAAAGAAACAATGTCACATAAATCTATAAGCAGAGTATCATATGTTCTTCAACTTGTTTGCATGAGGACATGCAAGGCATTGGGTTTGGGGGTGTGTTGGGCTCCAGTTTTGTCATTTTTTCCGCCATACAAATACACTCATCATTAAACCTTCGCCCCGCATTTCGTCAATAATATATCACTAATTACACCATAAACCTCCATTAACTCTTGTTATTCATCCTATGTGGTTAATACATAATTTTCCGTATTTTTAGTGATTAAAACGATGATTATACAATAGTTTTTTTGATGGTGGTTTAATCCTATTTTTCTATGTCCAAACAATATGTTCCCTCACTGGAAGTCATCTGGTACTCGCACTCGAGGTCATCCGGTACTCACACTCCAAGTCATTCGGTACCAGAAGGTTCTACAGTCAACCGGTACCTACACAGTCATATGGTACCCACACTCCATGTCATCTGGTAATCATGTCACCCGATATCAATTCTGCACTCGTCCAGTACCAATGTTGTTCTTGTCTGGTACCGTCATCAACAACCATCCGGTAACATATATAGTTCGAAATTTTGGAAAGATTCTAGAGGAAACTCGGGGAAATTGGTTTTGTTCAAAGAGATGTTTACATGTAGACATGCGTGGAATAATTCACCCATATCACACATGTGGACCTCCAACTCAGGGGGAATGATTCTGCAAAAATTAGCAAAAGTCTCAAACTGCCAACTTGCACCTCGATTTCCGTGCAGATGGCCTAAGATCTAGAAATTCTACGAAATGGGTTTTGTCTATAATGTGGAAAAATGAATAATATGTGGGCAAGTTTTCAAAATGGGAATCATTTTGGAAGATATGGGTGGATCCCTAACTTGAATTTGCCCAAATTACAATAAAACCCATATTTTTGGGATTTCTGCCTAAAAATGTAAAATTTGAAATTTGAGCATTGGGATTCGGTCCCATCCACTCCTCAATGATTCTTCATGTATAAATAATCCTCATGATACTGATGGAAAAGGAGGAAGGATTATCATCATTATGTTAGTATGTTCTGATATGGGGAGATTTGGATCCATAAGAAAAGTGTTGTAAATTTTTGAATTTGAATTGAATAAGGAAGTGTTGATGTTATGAGTCATTGAACGTGATTACTCCTTGGTTCTGTAAACCTCATAGTATTTATCTGTCAGAGTTTCTACCTAAATGGCTTGGTCTCCTCTTTCAAAGGTATCTTATTTTCAATGAAGCTTGTGTCATATGTCCTCAAATATTCATATTTCCATGCAAACACATAAGAAAAATCCTTTAGGAGATTAACATATTCAACCCTTTGCTTTTTTGATAAGATTCTAGACAACTTAGCATACTTTGGATCTTCCTCTGTGCCAAGATTTCATTCAGTCACATCAACATTTTTAGTTGAACCCTTAACCTTCACAACAATATCATTTCTATCAAAGAATCTCTCGAAAGGAACTAGTCCTTTTGGAATATGGTTAATAGGCAACTGAACAATATGATGGTCAACAATTTTATTCAGAAAAACATCAGCATGAGGGATTTTTTCAGTGTCATGATCTTGATCAATATGTAAGGAAAAAAGCTCATCCACGGTCTCAAGAAATATTTTAATCTTAAGATCATCCTAAAAAACCTTCCAATGTTTGACATTGTCATGTATAGAGGGTCTATACTTCACTTCCACATCATATTTGAGTTTAGGGGGTAAAGGAACTCTGAAATTACTTCTTGAAATAACCAAGGAATCTACCATAGTGTTCTCCTCTCTTGGAACAAATGAGATATTGAAATCTAGGAAGGAACTATCAACAAGATCCCAAACTTCATTTCTATAAGTCCTTAACTTGGGGTGTTTAGCTTGATACAAATTTTTGATTTGATGGACAATTAGTTCAACATCTCCAAACACTGCTAGATCTCCAATCCTCATGTCTTTACCATCCCTAAAACACAAAACAAGAGCCTCATATTCTGCCACATTGTTTGTAGTTTCAAATTCAAGTTTGTAGGATAAATAAATGATCTCTTGAGTAGGGGAAATAAAGACTACCCCAACACTAGCACCTTTTTTAGAATAAGCCCCATCAAAAAATAGCTTCCAAGAAAAGGTATTAGGAAGATATTCTTCACAAGAGGTAATGGAATATTTTATGATTTCAATAGGAGGTTGAGGAGCATCAGTGAGCTGCAATATACTAGATCCTAAATCAATATCAAGTGAAAAAATATTATGGTTGGTGGGATTTTCTTCATCATTGATGATGTAAGCTAATTGAGCCTCCCTATAAAGCCTTCTATGTTCTCTCCCAAACACAGGAATGGTGGCATATGTAAGGTCCATCTGCAAGGTTCCCCCTAGTATTTTTATCCAAGATCCTGACAAGAGCATCCCAAACTTAGGGGGTACATCAACCACCACAATATCCATGAGCACACTTTTCATGGGCAACTGAAACAAGGTCACAACCAGATATTTAATAACC
Organism: Picea sitchensis; assembly: GCA_010110895.2. Taxonomy (NCBI): domain Eukaryota; kingdom Viridiplantae; phylum Streptophyta; class Pinopsida; order Pinales; family Pinaceae; genus Picea; species Picea sitchensis. The sequence goes on from SNQJ01S0025005.1 coordinate 162,627, forward strand.
CCAAGACACTTCACTTTCCTAGAGTCAAAAGAGTATAAGTCATGGTAGGTTTTGTAATTTCCAACCCAAGCTCATCCATGACTGTTTTAGGCATGAGATTGTGAGATTCCCCTGAGTCCATCAAGCATTTGTGAAACACTTTAGCATGAATGTTCAATGATGTATAGAAAGGAGGGGATGAATCATCTCTATCTTCTATCAAAGGTCCCAGGATAACAACTAGTTTTTCATTCTGAAGGTTAACTGAATCTATGGAATTAGAAGAAATCTCAGGTTGCAACATTTTAAAAAGGTATCTTTTAAATTCCTCATTCTTAATCAGATCCAAAAACAGTACAAGGATTTTGATATTTTGGATTTCATTTTCAAAGCTAAAGGAGGATGGGGATTTCAGAATTTGTTTAACTTCTGGGGCAGGGCTCTTAACTATTGTTTGAGGGATTTGCACATCTTTTCCTTTGATGCTAGCTATCACATCCTTATCATAATTTTATGTTTTAATGGGCTGATCAGAAATGTCAGTATTTCCCTCTTTGTTTTTGGACCTTAGGTTTTATCTATTAGGATTTTCATTTGCTTTCTCTCCTTTACTCAATTCGTCTAATTGACTATCCATGAGAGACTCCTCATATGCAAATTGGGTCAAATGAGGAGAAGAAGAAGTGTCACCAAGACAATGAATTTCAGGATCAGTTTCTTCATCCTCTCCTTCTTCATCAACAACAAGGTTGTTGTGTAGAGGGGTTTGAATTTTTTGATCATCCCTATCTCTATTTCTTGGATCTCTTTGGAGGACCTGAGGGGCATTATCTGGTCTTCTGAAATTACCTCTATTGTCAGCATTATGTGTGTTTCTATAGTTCTATTTTCCTTCAAGTTTCAACTTCTCCATTTCATCAGAAAGTGATTTTACCATTTTTGTAAGTTCATCAACCTGAGGGTGGACAATAGGGGATTCATAGGTTGAAGCTTCAGCCCTACCTTTCCTTCTATATCTATCATAATTTCCCCTAATTTTGTCAGTTTCCAATATATTGGATTCTACTTCTAAGGTTGCTTCTTGCATATGGGATAAAGAGGTAGATTTTCCTTCTCTCAATAGGAGGTAGAACTTAGGGTCAAAAGCAATCACATAGGTAATATTGGAAGAGGTTTATATAGGCTTGATTTCAGTGGGAATATTGTTGTACATGTTATTGAATCTCTTGGAGAAGTTAGAAACAGATTCCCCTTCTTTCGTCTTAAGTGATCCAAATTCTCTAATATAGTAAAGGAAATCCTTTTTATCCCCCAATGCCTCAAGAAGGCATGATCAAAAGTTTTGATCCCAACAATAGATCCAGGATTCAAACCCCTAAACCATTTCCTATCCTCACCATCAAGGCTCTGTACAAATACTCTCATCCATACATCTTCATTTTCAATGTTAATATTATCTGCATAACAATAAAAGGCTGCAAGGTGTTGTTCTGTAGTTGTGTCTTCCTCCCTAGTAAACTTGGGCATGTACTTAAGGTAGTCTCCAACTAGGAGAGTATTCATAGGCCGAGGTAAGATAAGATGGGAATACCTAGAAGCCACTATGGCATCCATCCTATTTCTAGGAGCATTAGCACCTTCCATGGGGTTGTGAACTGTAGGAGAAGAAGGGGGAGATGGAGCTTTGATAACTGTAGCTACAGATTGGGTTTGAGGGGAAAGAGGGAAATCGGATAAGGATAGAGAGGTATCATATTTTAGAGGAAGATTTTGAGCCTTTGGGGAAAATGAAACAGGGTCCAAGGGAGAAGGGGTTTCATATTTTTTAGTCTCAGTAACTTTGATAGGAGGAGGAGTAGGAAAACCCAAAGTAGGAAAATATTCAAGGGGAAACAAGGGTTTAAAAAATTTATGCCTTGACTTGAGGGCTAAAAGATGAATATTCAACAGGGAAAATTTCAAATTCTAAACTTCTAGAAACTTTAGTAGAAGGTAAAATAGGAAGGTTAGATATGGCTACTGGAGTTTTAAAAGTAGAATCATATGAATGACCAGAAGTACCTGGTGTAGGAGCTGAAAAGCCTTCTTGAGAAGCCTTTCCTTTTTTGAGAATATTCTTTGGGTTAGCTTCAGGTGTTGCCAGAGGTAGATGTGGAGTGGACCTCGTGTGTCTGCCTTTGGGAGCCACAACTGAAACATTAGAGTCACCAGGTGCAAGCTGCAATATTCAATGTATTGATTTCTAATGCACCTTCGGAATCAGTATGATTTCTCGTTCCACCCCAAGTAAATGTCTTCAATTCATTCCCCGACAACGATGCCAATAATGTTGGCACAGAGAATCACTCTTAGATTGCAAAGAGGATAAGCCCAATACCCATCAAAATATGTGTAAATGTAAATGAGTGATTAAAGGTCAAATGGGCAAGACTCATAATAATAATGTTTAACTCAAAAATCTAGGCTAGAATGCATAAGAAAATGAGGTTTGGATTATCTTTAGTCAGTGTTTTGTAGTAACAGTGAATAGGAGGAAGACTTCGTGAGGGAGGTGTAAAGGTCTGCTATTGACATCAACTCTTCAAGCAGCCAAAGGAAGAAAAACTCAAACAGAAGAACTTCTTGAATTTAAAGTTAAAGAACATTGAAGAACATCATAGAAGTATTGTAATCAAACATTCATCATAACACAACCATAAAAATCTCATATGGATCATCCATTCATGAGTACTTCAGTATAAGAGGCAACAAGATGATATAAAGAGAAACTAACTTCTATTAATAAAAAAGTATCAAGTCCAATACATAAGCAGAGAACAATCTACTTAGTCAAAAATATTACAATCAGGGAGACCAACTCAACCATTAGAACCTTTCTAATCATTTAGAATATGTATTTATAATCCAAAGAGGAAAGGAAACATCAAGAGCTGCGAGCTGGCCTTCTCAACCTAGGATTCTTCAAAACAAATAAAATTCTAACACCTGTGCTAACAGATTTTAACAAACTGCTACAACTTAGGAGCCATGTTGACAACTACTCCAACAAGAATTAAATGACATGTCTCCTTCTTTAGGCACATTCCTTTTTAGTGCCAAGTGTCCTCCAGTGTTCGTATATTGCCTCCATGTTGCCACCTGTAATCCTTTCTTCTCTCTACATCATCAACAATCAAGATGGAGTCATGAATCTGAATCCTTTGACTGCAAAGGCTAGTTCGTAGCACCATTCAATAGCTCATTTGGTAGCAATTTATGTAGCGCTCTTTGCAAAACAACTATGCAGATTTCATAGTGCCTCCTCCGAAAAAAATCTACAGATTTCATAGTGCCTCCTCCTAAACAACTCTGCAGATTTCATTGTGGCACTCCTAAAACAGGTTTGTATTTTTCATAGCACAATCCTGTGTATCTCTACAGATTTGGTAGCGCCATCAATCAAATTGTTTTGCGGATTTGGTAGCACTATTGTTGACACAGTCCTGCAGAATTAGTAGCACCACTGTTAATTTCAGCTAGGAGATTTTGTAGCATACTACAAACTCGGTAGCACCACTGTTTAGTTTAGCTAGGAGATTTTTTATCATCTTAGGTAGCGCAATTTGCAGAACATACTGTATAGATGATTTTGTACCTTCATGGCGCTACAGAATGTCTTTGTTTTTTATGTGTGATGAGACCAATATTTCAAAAGCACAAAAGCTTAGTTGATGGACTAGGATCTTATAGATGCATGTATAGGTGGAAAAACTATAATTTCCTCGATCACCTTACATTTTCAAAAAGATACCTCCCACAAAAATGGATCTTTCATCCCCCAACTACTTCATCAATCTAGCACTCCTCCTTGTTACAAGAGAACTTCCCTCTGCCACAGCAACATCTTTCTCCTTTGCAGGGATATTCCTCTTGACTCTAGGTGTAATTTTCTTAACTGTTGGTTCATCTCTTTCAATTGCAGCTTCTACCGGAACATTTAAGTTCCTATGTGCCAGTTCATCCTTAAAATGCTGCAATTCCTCCTTGAGTTTTCTGTTTTGGGACTGAAAGCTTTTGTTTTGCCTGTAGAGGTTCTTAAGTTGCCTATGAAGAGGCATGACTCTTCTTGCTTAAAATTTTTCTAGATCAAGGGTTTCCTTTTACATATCCATGAGCTCCTTCATCTTGATTCTCCCAGTCAAACTTTCTGCTTTCAAGCGAGCAAAATCATTCCTAGCCTGCCTGAGCTGTCTGATCAATATTTTGAAAGTGGGATTACTAAGTGGAGTGTTGATGTTGATCACCTCAATAGGTTTATCAATGCCTTTACACTTATATTTCTCTTTCCTTGGAGTTGAAGCCCTGGGTAAGACTTATATTTCAACAACTTCCTTAAGTGCTAATGATCTAGTAAAAGGATTTACGATTCTAATCTTAGTTGTTGGAGCAGGTGAAGGGAAATGAAACTTCCTTCCCCTCTTGGATGTGGCTTTGGTGGATGAAGGGACTTCCTAAAATTTAGGTGCAGGAGGAGGTAAAAAATATCTCTGTGGAGAATGATGAACCTCCCTCTCTTCTTATTCAATTTCCTTGAGGCCTTCTTTGTCGTGAGTAGTGGCTTTGCTTTTTCTCTTCCTGCTTGTTCCTGCTGGGGAAACACTACTAAATGGAAAAGGGCTCTGCATCCTAGATTGAGGAGTAGAGGATATATGTAGCTGCATATGGGCAGAGCCAATGAACTGTTCCCAAGGCATGTTCATATTCTTCAATTCTTCCATCACCAACATCCTGATCAACCCAGAGTGAAAGACACTAGTGTCCACAGCCTTGGACTTGGCTTGGACTCTATCAAACATATTTCCCATGATCCTCAAAAGATAAAAAGGTATATTCATTGCATCGTTACCAGTAAAATGTAGCAAGAGTCTTATATGATACTGGTATAAAATGTTAAACCTTCCCTCACATGTAAAATATCTATGGATGATCTTCAACATTTTATCAAAGCCTTGAACTAGGTGGCTTCTAGGCACTCCCTTAGACAAATTGTCTGTCTGATAGTCTGGTTTGAGGAAGTCCTTGGAAAAGGCATCATTGAGGATCATGGATTTAAACCACCTCTCACCAGTATTAGGAATCCCAGTGGCTGCTGCAATAGATGCTTCAGATACCTCAAACTCAAAGTTTCCCACCTTAGTCTTAATTCCATCAAAGTGTAATGCAAATTGCCTTGCTACTTTAGGGTGTCATCTTTGCATGTTTTGGCACAAAGAGAGGCATACAACACTTTGAAAAACTTCCCTGACCATTGGCTCAACATAAAATAGGTGCATGTCAGGAGGTTCGGTCCTGACCACACTTTCTCCCTTGTGATACTTCTTACTTTGAGGTGTCTCCATGGATATAAACAGGGGATCAAAGGTTGTGGTGTAGTGAGGGGTGAAGGAGACAAACAGAGGAAAATATCAAATGATAAATGACAGTGGATAATGGTTTCTCTCTCTCAAGGATTTTCATCCAACTCACCTTGAATTAACAATAGACTGATTTGATGGATTTTTCTTTAAAATGGAGAAAAATAAACTCTGAGTTAAGGAAGGTAGGGATGCACTGCTCAGTTTTATGTCAGCACACCATGGTCATCAAAGTTTTGGAAGGGTAGGGACTTATTCCAATCACCAGCAACATATATTAAGATGAATGAATGATGATAAATTGAATAGAAGAGGCTAATGCATGCGTCTTTGAATACAAAAGATAGCATTGATCAGTCCAAGTAAAACAAACAACATGACACAAGGGATCTGTAGCATAGTTTTAGCAAAGACTTTCTATAGCGCAGTGTGCACACAAAGGCCAAGTGATTGAATGGGTATTAAAGATTCAGAAGAAAATGACTTGACCTCTAGAATAAGTGAAATCCAGGTGGCAAATGGATACAAAGTCTATGGAAAAAGAGCTACAGTTGAAAATGAATGAGAGAGGATGTAGTCTACAACATTGGGTGCTACCAAAAGCTGAGGCAGGGGTATCTTAAGACTTTTCCATGCAATTGAGAGGACTCACAGAATACCTAGAGATGGTGACTGATAACGGAGGATCTGCAACAAGATTTGGAACTTCTACATCCACCTGAGCCTCCAATTGATCTTTGACAGTCGATCCTGTAGCGCAATCTCTAGTTGGTATGAACTTGAGCTTTCAGCAATGCCGATCTTAGGAGAAAAATTCAAATGCTTAAACAGTTAGCAAGCTCATAAATGAGCAAATCTCAATATTCTCTTTTAACGACAAGGGTGAAAATCATGACCTCAGCTGATTATGACTAATTATGGTAAAGAGCATAGGACAAAGGTGCGCTACAGAAAATCCTAGTCAGTTGGCAATGCCTTTTTCAATATTTGATTTGACCCCCCTTTAATGGACATAAGGAAAACATGGAAAGGATAAAGAGCATGAGTGTATGGAGTGATGTTTCAAGTCATTAGCATCATGGGTTCGATTATGATTGGTGTCAAGTCAAAATGTGGGTCAAAGACATAAACCATAAAATGAACCTAGGCTTAAAATCTATGTGTGGGCCAAAAATGAGCCAACACCCAAGTCTTTATTAACCTAAGAAAATCACAAGAAGACAAATAAAGCAAACCTAAAATCTAAAGGATAAAAATTTAAACCTAAGGGATAAAAGACCCAAGGAAAATTCATGTGACAACACACACCATTCACCATCATTTTGATACCCCATCGACGACTTGTCCTCCATTTTTATGATAATTTTGTTTCTTTGTTTGACATTCAATCTGTGATAGTTTTCAAAGTGTCATTCCACAAGAATCAACACCTACACAAAAGAAACAATGTCACATAAATCTATAAGAAGAGTATCATAAGTTCTTCACCTTGTTTGCATGAGGACATGCAAATCATTTGGTTTGGGGGTGTGTTGGGCTCTAGTTTTGTCATATTTTCCACCATACAAATACACTCATCATTACACCTTTGCCCCGCATTTCATCAATAATATATCGCTAATTACACCATAAACCTCCATTAACTCTTGTTATTCATCCTATGTGGTTAATACATAATTTTCCATATTTTTAGTTATTAAAATGATGATTATACAATATTTTTTCTGATGATGGTCATCTGGTACCCACACTCGAGGTCATCTGGTACTCACACTCCAAGTCATTCGGTACCAGAAGGTTCTACAGTCAACCAGTACCTACACATTCATATGGTACCCACACTCCATGTCATCTGGTACTCAACTCACCCGATACCAATTATGCGCTCTTCCAGTACCAATGTTGTGCTCGTCTCGTACCATCATCAACAACCGTCTGGTAACATATAAAGTTCGAAATTTTGGAAAGCTTCTAGAGGAAACTCGGGGAAATGGGTTTTGTTAAAAGAGATGTTTACATGTAGACATGCATGGAATAATTCACCCAGATCACATGTGTGGACCTCCAGCTCAGGGCGAATGATTATGCAAAAATTAGCAAAAATCTCAAACTGCCAACTTACACCTCGATTTCCATGCAGATGGCCAAGATCTAGAAATTCTACAAAATGGGTTTTTTCTATAATGTGGAAAATTGAGTTATATGTGGGCACTTTTTCAAAATGAGAATCATTTTGGAAGATATGGGTGGATCCCTAACTCAAATTTGCCCAAATTACAATAAAAGCCAGTTTTTTGGGATTTTTGCCTAAAAATGTAAAATTTGAAATCTAAGCATTGGATTCGGTCCCATCCACTCCTCAATGATTCTTCATGTATAAATAATCCTCATGAGACTGATGGAAAAGGAGGAAGGATTATCATCATTATGTTAGTATGTTCTCATATGGGGAGATTTGGATCCATAAGAAAAGTGTTGTAAATTTTTGAATTTGAATTGAATAAGGAAGTGTTGATGTTATGAGTCATTGAACGTGATTACTCCTTGGTTCTGTAAACCTCTCTAGCCACACATGCTAGGTGAGGTAGGGCCCCCTCTTCCTAGTATGTGTTGGTCTTATTTATTATTTAATTTGCATAGTAATTATGATTTAGTTAATTGCATTTCTAGCTTACTTACATTTTAATTCCAATTCATCCTTTGTGTGATTGCAATTTGATTTAGTTTTATGAATTTAGGTTCATTAAATACTCAAGATTAATTCTTCAATTTTATGCAATAATGTTCCATCTCTGCCATTGTATTTATCACTTCCTTCTTTTCCTTCTTTGTTTTATGTTTATTATGTTCTAACACACTTACTGCTAGCAGTCTGATCCACCCATTGTGCAGTTTAATGACATAGTATGAGTATATGTTCAAGATCACCCCAAATTGTGTCTCCAGGTACCTTCAAATCAGGTTTCAGATCTCTATTCTAAATATTTTGTTTTTACTGATTGCTTTTCTCAAATCATCATTGCAACTTACAACCATATCCTTTTTCCAAACTCACTACAATTTGACCATGATTCCCTCTTCCAATTCACTGCTATCCCATTGTTATTCACTCTCATAATCATGCCTCCATTTTCTTCATACAAATTGAATAAACCATACCTCAACTTACATTCACAAGAGCTCAATTCCATCATACCCAACATTACATCCATAAACATAAACCATATCTAATCAATTGCACCCAGATCTGAGTTTTTTCGAGACTGGTTATAGAGGTAGATCATTTCCATTTTAGCTCTCAATAATTCTTTGCGAATTGTTCTCATTAGTCCAATAATATAAGATAAATAAACAGTTAAAACCATTCATGTTATATTCCTCTACTTTCACTCTAAAATTATGTTCTTCGAATTGATTAGAAGATTTTATCACATCTGCAATCCATTGAACACGGAAAACACAGAGTGAATTTCCTTCCATCTATTCCTCTTCATATAGATCATTGTTACATATTTTAATTCATTCAGTAGATCCATTATTCCATTAGGTAGATTTCATTGTTGTTGTTGTATCCATTTGAAGAATTGTCTTGGAGTTTTAGCTTCATTTTTTTATAAGTCATTTTCAGATTGCTTTATTTTTTTGTACCCTTGGATTCCTTGCACTTTAATTTCACATGTCTTCAATCACCAACAGACAAATTAAAGGTCTAACTCATGAGATATGGCCTTCCCGTGTTGGAATTCTTCCTAAGGTGTTAGTTTCTATCGTGAATTTCATTTCCATTTGCTTGTTTCTTTTATTGCATTTAAGTGTGGATCCGCTATAGGAAATAATCATTGAAGGACAAAAAACTTAAGTAAGATACTCATGATTAATCACACGAATATCACCCCAAGTGCATGAAAGACTGTGATCTAAGCCTTTATAGCACTAAGTTATTCCTACGTCCCAGTGATGATTCCTTAGTGTTAATTTCCTACAGTGTGGGTTTGAAGATTGTTTTTTTGGCTTTAGATTAGGATAGACTAGGTTCTGATCCTATGTTTCCTGCGCCTGCACCTCAAAGCTTACGATCCCCGGTTGATAATTAAATGTGGGAATTATTAGTGCATATATTTAGCCCCACATTTTGGCACCATTGTCGAGGAGGTGCTAAAGGTATTAGAGCATAGGTAGGTTGTTTTTGTTTCTCCAAAGCCTTGACTATTCCTTTCATGCAAGTGTGTTTATTTTCATGCAAGTGTGTTTATTTTGATTCAAGTGTGGTGTGATTTTAAGGACGACCTAAGGGCGGAGAGAAGACGGTAAGACGTGAGGGAAGAGCCCATGCATCCACTTTAGTGGGGTTGCTCCAAAGTTAGGTTGTCCTATTACTTTTAGTAGTTAGAATTTTTATTTTATTAGAATTAGCCATTTTTTTATATATATGAGAAGAGAAGATAACTTGTGTGAATAGATAACTTGGTGACAACATGGTCCTAGTAGAATGATGGTGCTTCAAGTATATAATTGGTTTTCTTACATTTTCTTTTAGTTTGCTTCTTTTTATTTCTTTAGAATTTTTAAAAAGTTTTTGGGAACTGTAAGAACCCCCCCTCTACAATAATCCATGTGTTAAATAGGACCCATAAACCATCAAAAAGAATTCAAAGATGATCAATATTTTAACAAAACTCTCTCAAATCCTAGCAGCAATTGATATCTCAATCTCAACCTCTCAGGAAGAAAAAATCTTGACAGTAGTCAAGAACTTAAATGTCGCTCTGCCTCCACAAGAATATCTAGAAGTATCATTTGATTCCCTTTGTCAATCTATCTAGGAGACTGAAAAAACATGGACCACATTTTATGGAGGGCCAGCATTAGAACCTGAGATCGAATATTTTTTGATATGACTTTCTGAATATCCTCCATGCACCGACGAGACTCGTTATTTGAAAGAAGATGATATGCCTGGCATGATAGAGGGAGACATGCAGAGTGGTATAAATGTAGCATATTTTCATGTTTCTTTTCAAATAAATGAAATGAGATGAAGATAATATTGGTGATCTAACATCAAAAGCCAAAACAACTTAAGATATTTCGTCTTCTTATTACATGCAGATTTCTGATTATTAATAAGAATAGTTGCACATAAGCCTAATCTTTAAAATATTATGGGGATTTACAAAATCTTTAAGGTCTACATAATGATGCCCATACGTAACTTGTACATCCTAGTTTCATATCAAAACTTGTTATTCAAGCATTCTTATCAAATAGTAGCAGGAGAGTGACTGAAACTTCCTCCTGTGAGGGAACACAATCTTATATAAAGAAGATGAACTTGGGGACTAGAGGCACCTTTAGGTCATTCTCTCATGGATTCATCCACCAAACATTAAGTAAGTTTGACCATGATATGTCTTTTGACTAATATCAATACATAAGTCTATTTTTTATACGAACAATATTTTATTGGCAATCTATAAAATATCTTCCAACTCAATACCATCCCATCCTGTAAAAAGGTTTTCAAAGATGCTTCCCCATTCAACCATGTGAAAAAAATATATAAATTCTATCTTAAGGGTAAATATTGGGACAAGAGCCTTTAATGGAAAATGGGTGTAAGATGCTAACCCATAGAGATACTGAACAGGTCTATTGGCAATGGGTATCAGCCTGTGGTATAACTAGGAAAACCCATCAGGGAATGAATAGGCATGTGGGAAATGGGGCATTCGGCTTGGGAAGGATATTTCTTATATGTCAAAATTACCCCATTGAAGTACTAAACAGGCTTGCTGGAAATGGAGTTTGATTTTGATGTCTTTCATTATTCCTAATCTATATTTGTCCGTATGAAAAATACACTTTTGTAAATCCTTAAGAAGAAGCATGCATGGTTGAACAAAAGGCTAATGTACCTCATCTAATTTCCATTTGATAATTTCCATAAGATGGTCTTAAGACCCCGTCATTCATACCAAGGTTGTCATTGTCCTAGAGGTGGTACCCATAAGTATAGGAGTCTAATAAACTCAAATGCAAAATTTATCAATTTTACTTGAATGACAAAAATTCTCTGAGAAATTAAATAGGGATGACTAGTTTCCTATTGCTTTCTCATTTATTAAAGACCACTTATCTCCTCATGTTTTCTTGTTCAAAGATGAGAGGAAAAATCCGCCATCACAATTAACATGGTTTCTTGAGCATACAACTATTGATGATTGATGAAATCATATATAATAAGTAATTTACGAATTTCTTTTATGCTTGTAATATTTTAAAATAAATTTCATTTTCAAATTGGTAAGAAAGAATAAAGTTTAAGTTTTGGTTGTTTCTTTAAGAATGACATCAATGTATATTTCTTCTCTCATAATAACAATATTGGTTTAAGTTCTTTTAGATTTTTTTGTTCCGGTAGTGATGGTACAGAAACCAGTAGGTTCATGTACCAACAATACAGAAATTTAAATCTTTTTCGAGGGTAATTTTTGCATGATATTTTCATCATCTCTCAGCTTGGGCATACTTCATTTCTATCCTTTAGTCCACATGCACCAGTTCCACATAGTTATCTTTCATCTTGCAACAATTTTTTTGCTAATAAGAGTTTGCATGAGGACATGCAAACCAGCAGTCATGGGGGAGAGAGAGACATAATGAATCTCAATAGATCAACATTCATCAACTCTCTCCTATATATCCATCAGTTCTCAGGCTTGCTCCACTTTATCTTCAAATTTCAGCAGTCTACATCATTATTTTGCATGCATTCTGTCCTGTTTTGCATAGTTTCCACTTCAACATGCATTAGAATTCAAAGCAAGGGTAACATGTGGTAAAATTGGTACAAATATTTTTAATTTACTAAGAACTTCGAAAACATGATGCATAACCACTATTACCCACCCCACACTCCACTATGAATTATCACAAGTACTCAGTAAACCCTACATATTCACTCCACTTGTCATAATGAACAATATACTCTAATGATAAGACCAAGTAATTAAAAGGAAATATGTGGTATAAAAATAAAAAGCAACATTTATAGTATCTTCTATTTGTGCATAGTAAATCATTCTTAAGTCAGATCAAAGAGGATGAAATCATTGTTTCTTATCCAAACAAATAACCACAAAGTAAACATTGGTCTTAAAATTGATGTAAGATACAGAGTATAAAGGCGTCCAAGTTCATATGACCACCATCACCATCATTTTATAAAACATTCTCCACATGCACACCATTCACCATCACTCTGATACCCCATCCATGACTTGTCCTCCATTTTTATGATAATTTTGTTTCTCTTTTTGAAATTCAATCCATGATAGTTTTCAAAGTGTCATTCCACAAGAATCAACACCTACACAAAAAAAACAATGTCACATAAATCTATAAGAAGAGTATCATAAGTTATTCACTTTGTTTGCATGAGGACATGAAAATACTAGTGTTTGGGGGTGTGTTGGGATCCAATTTTGTCATATTTTCTGCCATACAAATACACTCACCATTACACCTTCTCCTCACATTTCATCAATAATATATCACTAATTACACCATAAACCGCCATTATCTCTTGTTATACATCCTATGTGGTTAATACATAATTTTCCATATTTTTAGTGATTAAAAGGATGATTATACAATAGTTTTGTTGGTGATGGTTTAATCCTATGTTTATATGTCCAAACAATCTGTTCCTGCACTGGAAGTCATCCAATACCTGCACTGGAGGTCATTCGGTACTCACACACCAAGTCATTTGGTACCAGAAGGTTATACAGTCAATCGGTACCTGCACAGTCATATGGTACCCACACTCCATGTCATCCGGTACTCAGCTCATCTGGTATGTATTCTACGCTCGTCCAATACCAATGTTGTGCTCGTCCAATACCATCATCAACAACCGTCTGGTACCAGATATAGATCAAAATTTTGGAAAGCCTCTAGAGGAAAATCGAGGAAATGGGTTTTGTCCAGAGAAACATTTACATGTAGAAACGTGTGAAAAAATTCACCTAGCTCACACGTGTGGACCTCCATCTCAAGGGGAATGATTCTGCAAAAAATAGCAAAAATCTCAAACTGCCAAATTGCGCCTCGATTTATATGCAGATGGCATCAGATCTAGAAATTCTACGAAATGGGTTGTCTAGAATGTGGAAAATTGGGTAATACATGACCACGTTTTCAAAATGCGAATTAGTTTGGAAGATATGGGTGGATCCCTAACTTGAATCTGCCCAAATTACAATAAAACCCAAATTTTGGGGATTTCTGCCTAAAAATGTAAAATTTGAAAGCTGAGCATTGGGATTCGGTCCCATCCACTCCTCAATGATTCTTCATGTATAAATAAACCTCATGAGACTGAGGGAAAAGGAGGAAGGATTATCATCATTATGTTAGTATGTTCTCATATGGGGAGATTTTGATCCGTAAGAAAAGTGTTGTAAATTTTTGAATTTGAATTGAATAAGGAAGTGTTGATGTTATGAGTCATTGAACGTGATTACTCCTTGGTTCTGTAAGCCTCTCTAGCCACACATGCTAGGTGAGGTAGGGGCCCCTCAACCTGGTATGTGTATACCCCGCTTCTATCTAGCCTAGGCATCTATTTATATATTACAAAAGTGGGCCTAAGCATGGGTAAACCCACAGGCCAACATCCCATTCTCGTTACATATTCCCAAAAACCCAAAAAGGAACCAAAAGTGGGTCGAGATCTCATGATATTTTCTTCGTCCTGCGCTCCTCCTTCGACAAGGTGTCGAAGTCCCAAAATAGGTCAACATGACAAAGATTATCCCAAAACTTGGTCAAGGGCCAACATGCCCCCAACACTCACCTGTGACTCATCCCGAGTCACTCTGGTCCGACGAGTTCTGCCTCGAATGCCTCAATCTTTGCTTGAGATGCTTTGACCTATTTTTTTGTTGTGGCCTCTTGCTGGGTGAACTCTTGGATCATTGCATCGTTCACGGGCCCTTCTAGTCATTGTTCTGTTGTGATGACAATTTGTTCTAGCTCTGCTCCTTGGTTCTCAATTTCTATAAACAACAGGTATTACACATTATTTTCGTCATCCCTATGATCGTTAATGATGTAAACCTATCTGTTGCCTTCAGAGGGGTTAGTGGCCTGAGTTCCTAAAGAGAGAAGGGAG